>QKQZ01047116.1:0-16443 GCA_003595255.1 Solenopsis fugax
GAGCTCTGCGGCGGGAAATATTAGAGCTTTTAAACGTCGTTATTAGTTTGCACGGTGAGCCGAATAACTTTCGAGCTACCGCGAGCGAGCGGCTGCGATACCACCGCCGCCGCGCCGCGAGACGCGGTAACGGCTTACGGTCGCTGCCTCTCTCCCTCGTTGCGCCCTGGAATCTCGTCGAATAACAATTTGAGTGCCGTTTACAACGGGCATAGTGGTGGGCAGGGCAGGGCAGAGCAGGGCAGGGCAGGGAGATGGGAGGGAGTTTGGGTGATTAACGTGATCTCCGATAAAACAGAGCCGGCGCCGGTATCGCACGACCAGAGTTGTATTCCCGGGGCGGGCGAGGGTGGCGCGATAACGAGAACACCGAGGATTCGCTTTCGTATCGAATAAATCGTCGGCGATTATAAGAGGTATTCCCCAAATAAGGAAATGAAAACGCGCTCCCTTTAAATATCTCGTTGGGATACTATCCCTACGACCGTTCGTTCGTTTCTCTCGAACGAATGTAATCCGTTGAAACCGTTCTTTAAACGCTGCGAGAACGAATCGGGTTAATTTTCATGAAGTTTACCTCGCTTGATTAGCGCGGAACAGCACGACAATGGACTCTCTTTCTCTTTCCTCTTTTTTCCTCCCCTCTCTCCTTTCTCCTTTCTCTCCGCGACCAGAGCGAAATTAATTTTCACCGGGGACAAAAGCACTTTCGGAGGGACGCGATTTCTTGCATCGTGCCCACTTGGAAAACGATATGCGTTCGCAAAGTTCCGCGACGCCGCGCCACCCTCGGGTCCTTCGATTCCAACTTGGAGAAAATAGTAGACACCGCTAACGCAGCAACTTTAAAGTAGAAGTTATTATTGGTTTAACCTGGATTGGGTATCCGGTTTCCAATCAGCACAAGAAGAGGTATCGCGAGAGAAGGATGAAAAGCGAGGGGAGAAAGAAGGAGAAAGAGTTGAGGCCAACACGCCTCGCAGTCGTGCACATCGATCCGGCGCAGCGGCAAACGTATTAAAAGCGCATCTAGCATCTACCGGAAAGACGCAGATGAATTATTAGATTCTCAAAGATCGCGCGCGGCGCGAGACGAAAATATATTTTCGCTTTGCCCCGCGAGGAGAAGGGACGCGAAATCCGCGAGGGCTCGCGCAAGTAACGCCAGCCCACGTTAAGTTTTCCACCCCATATGTATGTGTGAGACAGATAGCAGAAAAAGCGGAAAAAGAGTGAGAAAGAGAGAAGCGATACGTTTGCTCGTCCATTAAATCGCATTTTGCGCACGGCGGCGGCGGCGGCGGCGGCGGCCGCTTGACGAAAATGTAAAAATGTGTACGGTCTCGCGAGAGCCGTCGGTCGCATAAAGCAGCCAGGATCCCGTGGCGACATCCGCGCACTCATAGCGCCCGCACACTTTTGCACACGTAATAGCTACAAAATTACCCTATATCACATCATATCACCCTATTGGGACGCCACCATTTTACCCCGGTGGCGCATTCGGGGGGATCTTACACGCCGGCGCGCGGCGCGAGGCTGAGTAATGTGTCCGCCCTAGTCGCGGCCACGTCGTTCACGCTCGTAAAATTACATCGCGCCTTCTCGAGGGAAGATTTTTACTTTGTAACAACTCAGGACGAAAGTTCGTCTCTGTTTGTATCTTTCTCGCCGTTTGCTCCGTAAAGAGTCGCCACGCTTCGTGCGTGAACCAACGTGCATAAGCGTTATCATTTCCGGGAGACGCGAAAACGTTTCGCTCTCTGGTCGGTGAAATTATTAAGGGCGTTCGGAGTATATCGAATTATAGTTGGGCGCGTGTCCGGCGTACGGTGATTAACATGATACAGAACAGCGTGCGAACCCACATAGATATGCGACGCGTACGACTGGCCGAGCAGCCGCCAGCCGGCCGGCCGGCCGGTCGACCAGCGCGACGGCGGTACTTTATATCGCGGATGCTCATGGACAACGATGCCTGGCGCATTCGTGAGCAACCGGAGGATGAGGTACAGTTAATGCTTGCCAGAATTTCCCATGTGGCGCACCACCGTGGCCCCCTGTATTTTCTCGCGTGCCTACGTGCGCCATTCTACTCGGCGGATGCCGCTGTGTACGTGTGACGTGTATGAAAGGGGCGCGAAACGGTGACCTTAACTTCTTTCCACAAGGGGTGGAAGAGAAGATAACGCGAGCATGATGAGAGACGAACGAAAAGCTGACCGAAAGAGATAAATAGAATCCGCTGCAATTTATATTCGGAGCACCGCCAAATTGTATTGAGCGATTCATCTCTCTACGAGTTAGTATGCGGAAACTGTCTGTTCGGCTGTCAATTGCGCTATTTAGTTTAGTTGTTTGTTGGCAGGGATTGATGGAAGATATAAAGTAGCGATTATAGAAATGAGGAATGGTGTTCCTATGTAAGAAACTTATACTTAATTTATCCTCATAGATTTTTATTTATAGATTCTCATGATATCATTGTATGGCAGTCATAACTTTATATTCTATGCCCCATACTTTATATAAAGGAAATGAGACTTTCTCAATTGGATTCTTGGAGCATATCATAAACATATATGTGATCTGAGATACTATAATTACATATATCGAACAATCACGATTTTGTAGCAATTTAAATAACATAGACATAAAAAACATAGTAAATGTTTTCAAAATCTAGCATAATAGCGAAAAGCTTCGCTTTTGCCTCGCTCTATCGTCATTATTGACTAGGTTTGGAAATACGAAGTGTGTAGTAGGTGTAAAAGATATTATTAAGTACCCTTTACGTATTTTCGAAGGGAGCGAGAAGAGAGAAGGGAAGAAAAAAAAGAAAGAGAGAATGGAGACGGAAATTGGAGAATCGCAAAGTGGGGTGGACGTCGCGGTGTACCAGCGGCTTTTATTCGGGTAAATTACCGCACAGTTTCGCCATTCGGTGAACTCCTGATCCCGAGTGTGGGCCGGCTGCGCTCGTTAGACCGATCGTCCTTTAATCCCGTCGCGAATTTATATCACGACCGGGCCCCTTATCGCCGCACGAGCACGTCGGAGAGCATAGAAACGACGGGGCGAATGGAATTTGCACGTCGCCTAGGGTGCAAAGGTGTCGACGACGACGACGACGACGATGACTACGACGACGACGACCGTCTTCAAATACACCGCTGATATCCCTAACAGGCTGAAGAGCGGCGGCGGCGGCACGCCTTGCGTTATTTCCGGCTGGTGCCCGTGCATATTTCGCAAACGTGTTAAGAATACCGATGGGGAGAGACGCGGCAGATGCCAATGGAACTTTCGTTCCCGTGCGAAAAGTCGATCCGTTAATAACGCGATGTTATTACGAAAAAAAGTTGGGAAAATTTTTCTTCCTCGTTCTCTCAACGTCACATTTTCACGTCGGAAATGTACATTCCGTTTGATTAGTTTAACTTTGATATTCGCGCTTCGCTCGCCGCGAACGTTTATTATGGCAAATGTGTACCGATGTTTCACGTCGCGCGGCTGTTCTCTCCGACGACGCAACGGAATATCGTCCAGCGGCGAATCCACAGTCGATTTTAAACCGATATCGCAGTCGCTCGAGAAAATCCACGAGCGAAACTCTGAAGAGACTGAACGCTAGAACCGAGCGATAATATAGACAGAGCTCGTCCTCGTAAAATACGAGAGCACGACCTGCGATCGTGTTATTACCTATAAAGCGCCTCTCCTCCCTCCCCTTCCCCCTCATATAACCCGATTGGCCCTCCTAAGAAATATAACAAAGTTAATAGCGGGAAAGCTGATGATAAACTGTAATTCTAACGCGAAGAACATGTCTCTTTCTAATATAAATACCGCGCGAAATTCCATCTAGAAAAAAATTATCATTATTATTCGATCAAGTACGGCGATACTCATTGGAAGATCTTTCGCGTGATCTCTTTCAAAAAAGTGTTGCGTGTACACGCCTCTGTACCTTCGTGTCACAGAACAGATGAGCCAGAGAGTATTATCTTGCAGCTTTAATCATCGCAAATATTATCGATAAAACCCAGCGCGTTCTTACGAAGCGGCCGACTTTATAGACGCACGCGTGACATTTATAGTCGTACGATATGCGTAAGTTTTATCGTCCCGTACGTAACATCTTAAGCACTTGGCGCCACATGTTCGACTCGATTTGATGGTACGGCTTAAATTTACGGCGTTCAATGATAGGCGTGGGCAATTACGTATGTGCGATTCGCGCGAGGTGTGATTCATCACGTGGCTGAGCCGACCATTAAATCATTTTTATTGCGAACATATAATGCAGCGACTGATCTTTTTATTGATTTAACGATCGTATGGGATCGATTTTATAGCTACCTATATCTGTTTTTTTAAATATAGACCTCTTTCTCGAGGAATGTTTTAGTAGTCATTCAAATTGCATATAACTGTTTAAGTATTGTGTATAACACTTCGAATGCAGAGAGGATGAGACCTGATTAATGTAAAGTCTTGTGTCTGCGATGCTAGAAATCGTCCCGACATCTCGGACGGAGAGAAAATTGACCAATCGCATTGGTCAATTGTTCGAATTATGCAAATGCAATTTATCAATTTTTTTCATCTGAGATCTTGAAGTGATTTCTAACATCGTAAACACAAGGCTTACGAAATTGTATTAAAAAGTTTGTCTATTTTTTCACTCTCTATACGAAATAAACTATTATACTGCCTCTCGATTGAAAATGAACATTTTCTTAAAATCCTTTTAAATTCAATAGAGTTTACAGCCTGTCACCGATACAATTGTCTAACTCGCGCTAAAGTCAAAGCACATGCTGATGTACGCTTGAGGAATAAAGGTGAGATGAAATTTCCATTAAATTCAAACGCATAAACCTCGATCTGGCGGAGGCGCACAGAGGCATTTTCACGCTCGATCGGGTGGGTAATTTTGATCGCCTCCCTGTCATCGTTCCTCCCGTCGTCGTTCCGTGTCGTAAACGACGTTATCCGCTCCGTCGCGAAAGAGCCTAAAAAACGGTTCATCATAAACCGCGAGAGCGTATTTCGGGGCTGTCGATCCACTTCCCCACATCGCGGAATTCGTGGAACGCGTTTCGCTTTTCATGGGGAAACTTAAGTCGACTCCCGAGATAGTCGACACCCGCGAGATATTTCGCGCATGTGTACGAAGGCGTTGCGACGACGAAAAGAGCTTTTGACGGAAGGAATTCGAGCGAGTGCATCGACAAATAATCTAGAGCGATTCGTCGTCGAGCTTCGTTCTCACTATCCTCGGAAACTTTTCGATAATGCGATGAAATACAGTACCTTTGTCTTACGCGCGTTACTGCACGTTTTCATCGTCCTTAAGAGAATGAAGGAAATGCACTCTGCAATCACGCCTATCTACTCTTGTCTATAATAAGACCTTCGCTTCAATTATCAATTATTCAATTATGTAAAAGAGCAAAATTGCGAGTAATCGTTATCGTCAGATGCACATGTATAGCAAATTATAGGGTCTGCTTCTAAGATTAGATTAAAATCGTAATACATGTTTCGCTTGAAATTCTATTGTAAGTAGAAGTTCATTTCATGAGGTAAGTAAATATTGTAAAATAAGACTTTACAACTGCATGATCGCGAAATGAAAATAATTTGATCGACATGCACGATAATCTTTCAACCGTGATTTAAATATCGCGACTACTAAAAAGTTTGAAGTTAACAAGTACAGCGATAAGCACCACGTCCCGAATGCGATAACGATAAAAGCGGAGTTAAACAAGTAGCAATTAGCAGAAAGAGAGAAAGAGAGAAGTGTAATTTATTACGTATGCTAGAATAAAATCTCCTAAATGCAACAGAAGAGACGATTGTGCATCATAAGTACTCACACATATAAACAAAGTACAATTACGTACATCGAGCTGTTAAGTAATTAACAAAAATGAAATAAAATTTTCAAGAGATTTTTAACAAATTACAATAATGAATACATTATATACATTCTACAGTAATAAAAATATAAATAATAAATAATATAAAAATATAAATAATAAAAATTATAATAAAAAACATGCAAGGACGAATTGTCCCGGATAATTTGTAATTTGCAATTTGTCATCATTGAAATCTACCCTCGAGTCTCGAAGACAATCTCGTTTCATTCTTAGGCTGGAGCTTCCGATATGCACACGTTCACAGTTGCTTTGGTAGAAATATAGCATAGTGTACAAATGCCTAGCATTCTGTCTGTCTGTCTGTAGTCGAAAATTCGAACCAACGAGCGATATAGATGGGATAATTGCAGATAATTTGCAGCGTCGATTGCTACGCGTTCCCTACTTCAGCCACCCTTCTCTCGCTGTTCTGTCGTCTGCCCCCTCGTTCCCCAATTATCGCTCCCCTTACTTCCTGTCTCGAATGTTCCCCTTGTTCCCCTTGATTCATTTACTTCACCAAGGTGAATGAGACGCACATCTTTACAGCTGTTCCTAAGCAAGACGATTGCCGTCCGTTCCTTAAACGCGCAGCTTCGCAAATACGTCTATTCAGATGCTTAAATGTAATTATTACATATCCCAGGCGTAGCTAAATGTAATTTATATCTCAGTCCGAGAGAAAGAAAGAGACGCTTCTCTTTCATGATCTTTTTTAAGCTGCGAAAATTACTTTAAAAAGAGTAACATTGCACAGATAGCGAAAGAAACTTGCGTAGTTAACGATTCAGAGTTTAAAGCTGGGTTGCTAAACTTTCGTTAGGTAATTCCAATGTAAAAATACTATGCACCTACTTGATAGTATGTATTTAATTTAATACTTTACCAACGTAGGCACACTATTACAATTAAACATCATCGAAAAAAATAAGAGATAATCGATCTTGATGTATAATTTTCTCCATTTGTCGCCTAATATTTAAATAAACGACATTAACGAATCCTTCGTCAGTTTATTTATTCATTTACCGTATCGATATCTCTGGGAATCAGAGGAATTGATAGCCACTTTTAGTTGGTCTGCCTGTAGTAAAACTAATACTAGGATTCGAACTCGAGAATAGTCGGGTAAAATTGCCTATAAGCGCACAGAAGTCTTTCGTACTACTGTTCGCGCGAGCTGCGACTTATCGAAACTTTTTCGAAACTTTTATGAAAGGTCTTTTTCTCGCCTCATCACGTCGGGTTCTCTCCCTTATTGACTTTAAGCCCGGGTTTGGAAATCCCCGTCACTTCGTCCCTCGTTTTTCTCTCCGACGACTCTCTCCGCTCCCTCTCTCTCTCCCTACTCCCTCCTTCCTCGTCTCTTCCGTCTGCGTTACATCCCACCGACTACCGACAGGATACGACGCTTCGTGACTTAATTTGTTTACACGTCGTTCAATTTGTCAACATAAGTCGGCAAATTTACCATTGCCTAAAGCGAGAGGAAATCGATTTCGCTCGATACCACAATTCGCGATAAACGCGCGTATCCCGCGAATTGTTAATCAAAAAAGGCGAGTGATGGTGGAAATTAATTTAAGTTACTGTATTACGAAAACTGAATTTGCATTTGTGGCAATCACGATAAAATCCGGGATAAGTATGATTCAAATGCAATTAAGCAAAATTATTCCAAGTTATTTAAAATCGTAATTTATCATATAAAATTGTCCGTATCTCTGCAGTCTGTTTTGCAGCCGTCGTACAATGAACTAAAAAAATTTATTAAATCAAATAATTTTTCATTTCTCTGCAATATGAATATATTTTTATTTTACTGATTAACGTAATATTGCATAAACTGTGCTATTATGTGTTGAAATGAATAAATTATCTCTTATTTCAATCTGAATGGATCTGCAAAAATGTATATTGCGGATAAATATAATATTTCACAGATCGATTGTGTGTCTTGAAATGGACGGCTAGGACGAATTAGGAACACATTTAATTCCGAAATATATGTATATAGTTTTTCTACTCTCCGCTCGATCGTATATGTACATATGTACAAAGATTCACACGAAGCTCTAAAAATAATTATTTATTATTATTGATGAATTGTTGACTACCAGTTTAATAATTTATGCACATAATGGTGCCTTATTTTGCGACAGAATAATAATTACAAGGTGAAGAAATCGTTTGAAATTTATAATAAATTTAATTTCGGATATAAAACTCAGAAATAAAGATAAAATGAAATATTTTATAAATAGAATCTGCATTGAATTTATTTGTAAAAATATTCGAGAAGAATAGAAAAACTTTTCTGTAATAGGTGTCTAATAAGTAGAATTAAAAATAATTTATATGTAAAACTTGCGAATGGATCGATGAAATAGTCAAACATAAAAATGAGAAAGCACCATTATTGGTCAAAAGCGGATCTTGGTGTCTAATAATAATTTTGAGAGAAATTTTACAAAAGCCAATTCATACAAATCAGTTCATGTTATAAATTAAACTGTATGCTGTGTGCGATGATCGCTACACTTATAAGCATATTTACAAGCAAATTCGCTTATAGAATATTATTAATTAATTCTCTTCCATGTGTCAGAAAATTATTGTAATTGTGATATTTTAATTTTAAGATTTCATTTGTTAAGTACTCTCCATTATTAAAATACGTTTAATTAAAATCAATAATAATCTCAGAATGATTTGTATAATTTAATAAAATTTTATAGAAATACTATAATTAGTATAATTTTATATAATTTAATACTCTTTTAAATTTTATAAATCACATACTACAAATTGAAGATATCCGTACAACATCCGTGGCAACATTCAATTTGTATTAGATTTTTGCATAATTGATTATAATAATCATTTTTAATACGGTAAAAAAAGTCTCTAAAAATATTTTATCGAGAAACTTATATTGCTGACGCTGCTAACAACAAATTTATCTTACAAATTGTATCGCTCTCATAACAACAGCTTTGGGTCGGAGGGTTTGCGACCTTGATCGTTGTCAGCACGGAGAAACTTATGATCGAATGACCGGAGGATACCCGAGCGAGATCGAATGACGGTTATGCGTCACGAGAGGCTCGGCAAAAGGCTATGATAAGCGTTTTCACGACACTCCACGTTTCCATCCTTTGGCGTGACCTCTTCATCGATCGACCTCTGATCTCGAGAACCTTCTTGTATTTTATACGGTTCCGTCTAAATTAAATAGAATCAGAATAATTCGATCTTGGATACGTTCAGCTGGCCGTTTGTACAGTCGTTTTGTTGCTATCATGCAGTCTTCTATTGGTATTTTTGTGCGAAGAAAAAACGAAAATAGGAATAAATATTCCACTTTTTAAATTGAATTTTATACAAATTTTTTATATGGCTTCTTTTATAAATAAATGTAAAGAGTAAAAAGAGTATCGAGCTATCTTTTCAATAATATCGAGATATTAATAAGTTTGAAAACGTAAAAAATAAAGAATAACTTTTTTATTTGAAGCTGCACTGAGAACAAAATCTTAATCGTAATTTATAGTATCAGTTTGAATCCTTAATTTGTAATTTATAGTATCAACTTGAATCCCTAAAAAAAAATTTACAAATATTCTATTTTTATGAATAATTCAAATAAAGATTTTATTCTCACTTAGTTTATTTCAATATCCTTAATAGAGTTTTTCAAAAATAAAATAAATTAGATGGACTTTATGAATAATTCAAATAAAGATTTTATTCTCACTTAGTTTATTTCAATATCCTTAATAGAGTTTTTCAAAAATAAAATAAATTAGATGGACTTTATGAATAATTCAAATAAAGATTTTATTCTCACTTAGTTTATTTCAATATCCTTAATAGAGTTTTTCAAAAATAAAATAAATTAGATGGACTTTATTCGGCTCAAGTATCTTATGCATAGTAAAAGACATTCGAAAAAATCGTTAAATTCGAGCTACGACAGGTCACGATTCACCCCTGCATGAAAAGGTCGAATGGGGCGCGTAAATGTAGGTACTGCCGGTCACGATAAACTAAATAGACCGTGGCAATATATACACACATGGTCGATCCTCGGCTTATTGGAGCGCTCTCATCCTTGGAAATTGGTCAAGATTTCACTTACCGCTCCGTGTGGTCCGCTCTTGAGGATACAACGGTTATACGTTGCTATATGCGAACATTGATCTTTATTTAAATAAAAAGATTCGCGCGAGTTTTTACACAGCGTGTGATAAATACCATATAGCAAAGCTAAACTTAGGCTAATTTTAAATGTCTTTTATTGAACCTTCGAATTTTTAGTTTCTTTTTTTTTTCTTTAACTCTTCACGATGTAAAGTTAGAAGAATCGCAGAAATAGATTCATAATAATTTGATACAAGACCGAAATATAACCAGAAAAGTAATTATTTTTCTCTCCGGTGTTATTGCCCTTTTCATTATACGAGTTAAACCGACAACACAGAAAAAGGAGCGAAATATACAGCGAAATGTTGACAGGAATAGTTAAGGAATTTGCGCGAGATTATAGAACAGTGGTAAATTCAAGGAGCTAGTCTTCAGCAGTTCGCACAGTGCGTTGTCCCGACCTCCGAGTATGTAGATGTATAACCGCGCTGCCAGCTGTAAATTAGTGCCCCGACTAATTGGGGCACGAAATAGGATGATCAAATATGGAAAGCTAATCCGGTATTCTCCGCAAGATTTTAGTAATCCGCTTCTCCCAGCGAACCGAAATCTTTAGGTGTAATATGAGATATGTGCCAAAGATACATCTTTACTTAAATTATTTCTATTATTTTTCTTATGAAGGAAATGTTTACTCTTAAGAGGGAAATAACAATTTTGACAGATACAATATTCATCTTCATCTCTTTAAGCCGTACGACCGTTCTGATTTGACATGACTTGCATTGAAAGATTAACGTTGAGATATAGCGCACTGGGAGGGATTAACCGAAAGGAATCGATAAATCGATCATATAATTTGTACTTTACCCTCGCGCGACCAATAAGTTATACATGGCCCGATGTCGGGCTGTCGACAGTCAGGTTCCGACCTGTTATTAATAAGGCGTTATTTTCGGTCTACCCTCTCTCGAATATACAATCTGGATTTGCGAGTCGCTCGAAGGAGTTGCAAGCATGCGGGACTCCTGTTTACCGGCGCAAAGAAGCTCGTAGAGGAGCGAAGAGAAACGATAAAGACGAACGGCGCAGAGTGGCCGAAGAATGGTGGCGAAATCCACGCGGGACGAAAGAGATGATTCAAAGGGGGATAAGAACAATGTTGGATTAAGGTTGCGGCAGCGTGCCCTAAGCGAGTGTGTGTTCATGGGCGGGTGCAGAAAAATTTAATATACAGGCCGTCGAGTAACTCGTTGTGTGGACTCTATAAGAAGCTACACGAGCTCGTCGCGCCCACGAGGGCACAGAGAAGACGTGGGAAGAATACTGGACGAAATAATAAATTTATCGCTCGCCGACTACGGTGTTCATATATTCTTAGAAGCAAATAATTGCAATTAAGCACATATGATACTCCTGTAAAACTGTATCAAGTAACTGTAATGTTATATCGTTTGATAGCAGAATGAATCTTTGATATTAGAACATCCATTCTATTGGTTTGTAAATTATTAATTGTTCAGATTCCGAAATATCAACTCAAAAACGTATAAATATAATAGAATCGAAACAACTGTTAAAATTGCACAAGATCTGTAACATCATGGGAAATATGTTCACATTAAATGAAGTCAAAAGGTTTAAAAGGTTACGTTCAGATTTATTTAACGATGATGAAATTTCAATAAACCGCTGACGTAGACTACTATTTATATGATATAACGAAATGATGAATAAGAAAATAATGAATCTTTATTGAGAGAAATTGCTGATGAAACGAATTTAGTTGAACTAGGTTTTGAAAAAAGAGTGCACGAAGTGCCTCATGTAAACGTGATGAGTGTCGTGTGTAAAACGGTAGAAAAAAAAAATCGAGAGAAGAGACGAGGAGAAAGAGGAGGACAAGAGAGAGGAGGGAAGCCGCTCGATTCTGGAAGGCTGATAATTTACGGACTAGCGTGATCAGGATCACCCTCTCCGCGATTTAGGAGCCAATTTCCAAAGTGCGAGGCGTTGCTTCTACTTAGACGTTACTCGCTTTTAGAGAGGATCGAACGGCATGACGGAGGATAAGAGGAAGAAGCGTGGAGTAACCGCCGAGGCGGCCGACGGCGATGGAAGCTTCAATTTCAATTTAAATAGTTCTTACCACGGTCAGCAGTCTTTCGTTTCAGCTAATGCGCTCGCTCGTCGGAACGCGCGAGGATACGCACCTACTACCGTTTACGTACGTATCGATAAAAAGGATCGTAGTAGAGGATCAATCCGAGCCAGGCAGAGAGAGGATAAGATAGCGGATAGAGAGCTGTTGGCTGAGAACTGCGTGATAAAGAGGGGCGGGGGGATTGGAGATGGAAAAAGGGAGTGAGGACAAGAAGTTGAGAAAAGGAGTTTCGAGAAGAAGACGAAGAAGAAGGAGAAGGAGGGGAGGAAAGAGGGGAGGGATTCGGTACTTTCTTGCCTCCGCTGAAATCCAATATTCGGACAGCGAGAGGAAGAATCTCGGGGTGAGTTCTATCTCTCTACCACTTAGTTCTTAGAAATTTATATCGCGCCGCAATTTATCTCGCGTTACACGTCCGCCGCCGCGCTCCTCGATACAAATGTAATAAGGCGGTCCGGCAGGGGCGATAAATCAGATCGCGTTAGCTTCAGATGTCGTCGTGAGGATCGTTACAACTGGTTGCGCTGCTTCCCTGCCTCCGAAAGGCTTAAAGAGAAAAAGATCGTGACACATATCTGTGAGCCCGCCTTATATAACGTGCACTCTCTATCTGACAGTTATTTCGCATAGAAAACTCTCAAGATCTGCACGAATCCACGGTGACACGGTAACGTATCGAATAAATCAGGCGTACAAACTCGTGTTGGAAATGTAAATCGAGCACACGAGGCGAGCATACGAGTACGAATTTGATCGTCATACTTTAATCGCCGTCCATTTGAAAATCGCACAATTTCTCGTCTTTTATTTGCAATTGTATATGCAGACTGATAAATTTAAATTTTATATTTGAAATGATAATAACTTTTTCAAATCTATCTTCGATGTATTTATTAAAAAAACTATTGATATTTTAATCACTTTAGAAAACTATAAATCCCTTTTAATTAACATAATTAAAAACTATTGATAATTCTTGAATATAATAATTGATAATTCTAATAAATTGTTTATTTATGCGATGTTTCTAATAATCTAATATTTTTCGATACTAATACTGTTCTTAGTAGAAAATAAGCGGTTTAACGATTAAATTCAATCCGCTCTCACCAGTATCAGTGTGTGAAAAAATAAGAAAGAAAATATGCAAAAGTGTTGTTACGGCCAGCCTTACTTTCCATTTAATATTACGATAGAGTGCTGAGAGAGAACAGTGCCGCAGCAAGATAATAGCGGGGCACCGACCGCGAGCTTCGGTCGGTGAAAGTGATGAGGAAGAGGGAGACGGGGACGCACTGCCCCTTCGCACCAATTAAATCTAATTACTCCAATTCCCGTAAGGGTAACGTCCATCTAATTATCGTTTGACCGAAGCACGTATTAATGACAGACATCGCGGTCTCTGCGTATGCGTTTATGCGTAGGCGCGAGCGGAGAGCACATGGCTTAAGGCAAAATCACACGCTTCGCTTTTCTTCATCAAAAACAAAAGAGAAATGAATTCTAATAACGAGTAGCGTAAGTCAAATAAATGGGTTAGATCGGGAAAATATAAAAACGCTTGATAATATTAAAAACCAGAGAAGAAAAACAATAAAGATTTCACGATGCAAAACTGTTCGAATAATAGTAATAAAACGAATAAAAATATATGTGGGTATATGTTTAATTCGTAACTTTATCGTAATGTCAATTTATAGAAAGTGATTCATACTTTTTCTTCTTATTTTTTTTTTATCCTTGTTGGATATTATTCATCTCAACAAAATTATTGAGTTTTAAGTTAACACAACGTCTTTAAATAAACGTCATCGCGATATTTTTAATTATTTTAATTATTATTTCTATACTATCCACACATTATTTCAAACATATGAGGAATATTTTAAAAAAATACATTAACGGACCAGAAGAGAGAGACAGATCGAATTGAAGATTAATAATAATTAGAAAATTATTAAAAGTTGATAAATATTGGTTTTGTTACATTTTGCAGAGAAACACATTATTAACTTGACAAATTTAAAAATATAACATGCTGTTTCCGGGAATTTTTAATTTATTATATTTAAATGCTTGCGTCGTATCATTTGCTGTGACACACAAGAACTTCCGGCGTATCGATTGTGGATGATTCATCCGAAATGATTGTCGAGAGTCAGCCGTGTGATTCGGCTTTAGTTCGTATATGGTGCGTGCACACGAGGCATATTTTAATGAACAAGGAAAGAGGGAGACGCGCGCGTAATATTGCACCGGTGGCCGTCGGGGCCAAGCCGCGAGGGTCAACGGGGGTTAAATCGCTCCCATAACGAGTCGGCCGGCTGCTGCTACAAGGACCTGTGCCCCGTAACTCGATGCAGACTTGACTTACGGTTATCTCCGATCGGCATTTCCCGATCGAGACGTTCCGTCGCAGACTGCATTTTTTGCGTACGATGAATCGCGATGTTGCTGCTTCAAGCAGTTTCTTACGAATGAATTTTTATGTATTAAATATTTAAATTGAGTAAAATTAGGAGAAAATATTTGTCTTTTTGATACGTCTATTCATATAAAGCGTGTCATATAAAGCACACGGAAAGGCCAAATTTCATTTCGCGTCAGCGAGCATCTGTGTCCGGCAAAGCGTTCTACTGCTATAAAAAATGGTGGTTCACGAAAGGAATGTGGAATGAAATTGAGATGAAAATATTCATAACAGCGCACACACACACTCAAATATGCACTTGTGCACGGGATGCGAAGAATACGTTTAGGAAATAATAAGACAGTACGAAGAGCCGATAATCTCAAACACTGGCTGTCTTCGTTTGCGCAGTTAATGCTCTCTCCCTAGCCTGACTAAATAAAAGCAGAGAGGTGCCGTAATAACGATCTGCCACCCGCTCCCATCGTTAAACACGGTCTGCCCTGATCGGGCAGAAATTATAGTCACACCCGCACTTTCCAGCTCGTATGCGCTCCCTTCGTGTAAATAAGAAATACGTCGTTTGTCATCATTACAGCTTATCTATTACAGTGGCAAATAGAATAGGGCCAAATAATGAGCGTTGCAGAGCAATGTGTTTTTCCCAGCTATAAGCATCATTGTCCGAAGAAAAATGCACTTACTTCATTCCGTGCCTTTGTTCGTTTAAACAATTTAAACAAACTTGCATAGAAGACGTTAGCTTTATTAGATATCGTCTTCGAGAGAACTGCGCTCTATTGTATGCGCACATTTAAATAGAGTCAAGTAAAAGAGATGTAAAAATGAGATGATCATTAAAACTTAAACATTCAATCATTTTTTTTTCCAGTGGAAAAGTCTGCAATTTTTAATTCGATTATTAATCGATAGGGACGCTATTTTCCTATTCTTGGAAATGATGCAAGTGTGAAATGAAATATTGTAGCTATGTACAATATTTCATTTCACACTTGCATCATTAAGACGGAACTGAAGGATCCATTAGAAAAGAGAGTGCGCTAATAATAGCCAATCTCCTGTCACATCGTGCGTCCTCGCAGCGTTTTATTCGAGTTATATAAGCCGATCAAGATGCAAGAATTTGATGAAAGACATAACGTCTCAACTTTATCTCTACCACGCGCGCGAGCATGCGCGAATGTTTCCGAAGTCGATTAATATGCTAATTCGGCTACTTTCGCGAAAGTTAAATGCCCGACGTCGTCAAGGGCTTAAAGGGATACTTATACAGGGTCATAGAGATTAGCGATTATAAGCCGGCGGATGGTAGCTAGTTATTAATACTAACTCAAGTCGATCCTCGGCACCTCTGCGAACTTGCTCTCGGACTTTCGATATAATTGATAGACTTTTGGCTCCCTTTCCCCTCCTGAGAATTCTAGTTATTGATACGCGCGCGCGTTTCGTAAAGAGCCCCCGCAATTAAATATAAAAAAATGATAAAAGTCCGTGGATACGCGGAATCCCGCAGTCTTGTACTTATTTATCGTCATCGTTCTTTTCTATGTTTCGATTCCACGAGTTCTTTAGAGTCGGCCCTTTCAAATATTCAAAAGGCACGCCGGCTGTCCAAAAGGAAGAAACGTTTCACAACGGAATCATTACTTAAAGCGCGCTCGGAAAGGCAAACAAATAATACTCAACTATTCATATCACTTCTCGCCAACTCTACGATATTCTAATTACCGTCGACTGAAACTGAATTCCGCATCACCCCAGGCATGAAT
>QKQZ01047122.1:0-18878 GCA_003595255.1 Solenopsis fugax
CGACAATCGCGTCGAGTCGATCCGATCTCGATCGCGCGTGACAATATTCTCGCGAGCTTGCGTGCGCGCGCGCACGAGCGCGTGTGTGAAGGATGTCTCCTCCGCCACGGGATTCGAATTTCCGCGATCGAGAGTCTCGACTTTGACCGCCGCGATCGTCCTCCTCGTTCAAGGCGTTCGAGCTTGCGCGCTTGTTAATTAGTCTGTTTGCCGCTTTCACCGTGACTCAAGACCACTTTGAAGGAGAGAGAGAGAGAGAGAGAGAGAAGGATGGAGCATGCGTGCGCGTGTGAGTGCGAGAAAGAGAGAGTGAGAGAAAGAGGAATATGAGACGTAGGCATAAATATTATATTTTCAATTGTGTGTATTAACTAACTACACCTTGGATAGCCTAGTTTTGTGAGTGTTACTTTTTATATATTGGCGATATGTAGAAGTATCGCGATTTATCTGTTGTGTTTATTTCAGTTTGTAGAAGCTTGACTGGATCGGGGTCTCGAAGAGAGAGAGAGAGGCGGGAGGGAAATAGATATCCTGTATTTGTTTTGCATCGGGGAAAACTGATCGTTTGATTTGAAACATTTCCGAGACCCGACTAACATTCACCGTGTGCTAGAGTAGTTTGTGTTGGAATCTTGTTAATATTTAGGTTTGCTCCTTTTTGAACTTTGTCTTGTATGGTTCAACTTACCTCCTTTTCTGTTCACGTCGAAGAAAAAGGGAGGAAAGCTAAATCGTGCATGTAGAGTTCAGTAGATTTATTCTGTAACTCTTAACGACAATGTTGATATCGGTATACTATCATTACTTGTTATTATATAAAAAAGCATTTTTGAGGGTTGCTGATGTCAATCAACTGCCTTTGCATTGCCAGAATCTTTTTTCGCCTTCCAAATATCAATTGATTGTGTGCTCGGATTTCATTTGTTGATATATTAGGGAACGGAGTAGCATGAAAGTTGAAGAGGAAGAAGAGGATGATGTAAGACGATACTGAACTGTCGTTAAGAGTCACCTATTGGAGCTTGAAAAAAAAGGAACAGGGCTGTTTTGACTCAGAAGAGGCTTCATCTGTCGGAAAGCAACACACATGACAGATTCGTGGACACCTTTTAAACGGATGTACACTTGCGCTCTCGTATGTTTTCATTTGATACCGGCGAATCAGTAGTCATGCAAATACACACCCTAGGCTTGACGCTAAGGCTGTAGAAAATTATCGGAGTTTAGCGCGTTACGTTATCTCAGTAAATAAGGCGCGATGCGTACACATAGCTTTCTTATCTTTTATAAAGACACCGAGGCGAGCATGTTAGCAGTTATGTTTTCTTTTTTTTTTTTGCCGAAATCGATCTTTCAATTATATTGATGGCATAACTATACGGTTCAGGGGGTGGATGATAGGAATTTACTGAAAATCCAAGATCAAAGCCATTCAAAACGCTGGAGAAAGACGGAGGAGCTTCGGAGGAGGGGGAGATGTCTGCTGGCACCCAGGGCGAGATTCGGGTTGGCCCTTCTCATCAGGTTTGACACATATATCTTGAAAAATCTTTCTTGCTAATTAACTGTCTTACACAATGTGCCCATCTCGAGGCTTGCGTTATTAGTATAGACGTTACTTGTGAGGTAAGGGGCGTGTGTGGACAAAATCTCGTATCGTCATCCTCCTCGACATTAATCGATCACCGTTACGTAATAACTTACATGTGTGATCATTATGATTCTATGTGTGTGATAAAAGAGTCGTTCTTGTGTCGTCTTAAATAACATTACATTTTTGTGGTGATAAAGTTTCTTGTTACAGAAAGCGCTTGTAATCTAGCCGTCGAGAAACACTGTCAGTCTGAATATTCCATGTTTAATCCATGAAATCGAAAAACTGCACAGAAAAAAAAACAGTATCTTACATTAGTATCAAGTTAAAACTAATATATTTTATGTAACAATCATTATGTATAATCTTCTTTAAAAAATCTGATAATCTTAAATTTCAACAAAATATATTTTTGTTTCAATATTATAAAAGTTATTTAAACAACATAGTATAATTGTTTTGATAATAATAATATTAAACAATTCTAATTCTTGGTTTGAAAATAATGTTATTTTTTATCTGATATTTTTTTCCTTTTAACTCTTGAAAGTTATTATTGAATAATGAGAATATATTTTTCTTGATGAAGTTATATAAAACTTCTTCATGTAAACAAATTATGTCTATTTAATACTATACAATTTTATTTTTAATATTAAACCTTTTGAAAATAAAAATAATGTCAAAACAAAAATACTTTTTTTCTGTGTAGCTTATCTTGGAACTATAATATACAATTGTGAGAAGAGATATTCACGCAACGTATCTACATTACAAAGATAAATTTCTTATCGTATCAGATGTAATATGATTCTCTAATTTCAAAATAATATAGACTGTATCGTGAACAAAGAAAATATAAGACTGGAGATCTTCACACGCTCTTTACATCATAAATCGGATAAATGTAAATGAATGTAAAAAGAGCTGCACGTTCGTGCGTATTTGTACGTTGCTGTATATGTGTACGGTATGTGCGTACACATATGTGTTTAAATAGATACGCATGCACGTGCGGATTCGAAAATTAATACAGATCGAAATGTCTACTCCTCGGAGAAATATTACGTAAATACATACATACGTAATCTAATCTGAAATGTATATGAAGTACGCGGAGATGAATCTTAAAGTTTCTCGACAATAAGTCAGATATATTACTCGGGATCGGCATATGCTTCTCCGTGCGAAAACACTCTAAAAAGAAGTGTTTAGTTTTCAACTATTAAAATATTTTATTTCTGCCTTCTTTTTAATCACTTGGAAATGTTTTAATTTTAAACGGTGTTTAGATTTGAAACATTAATTTCCGCCAATGCGGATTAATTTTGATTTAACTTGCTCTTTAACTTTTTCTAATTCTTAGATCCTAGTTTTCTAATTTTTCAAAATTAGAAAAAATGTGAGGAATAAATTAATCTGCATTATTGGAAATGTACATGAAACGTTTAAAATTGAAATCTTGAACAGCTTTAAACGTTTTAGTATTTTAAATCTAAATACCCTTTAAAACTGAAACATTTTTAAGTATTTAAAAAACGGAGGCAGAAACAAAACATTTGAAAATTAAACGCTTTTTTTCCAGTGAACCTGCATTTCTCTCTCGCATCGCACACTAACTCAGAAACTTTCCTGCGTGACAGTAAATGCTACGCAATGTTTTTTTTTTAAAGATCCGAGGAAGCCTCTTTCCTCGCGAGAAGCCGCTTTATGTTAATCGGGAAACATTTTAAGCCACGAAAGACACATCGATACGTTCAAAGTGGCAGTTTTATGCGAAAAACTTTTAAAATTATTACGAAGATAAGATTGTGGACTCTCACGCATTCCGGTTCCCATCCGATGGTTCAACTAACGCATCACGCATTAAAGAGCTTCGAATGTTTCAGGTGTAGAGACTCTGTCTCGTCTGCAACACGTGAAACGTATTCGTTAAGCTCTCCTGCGATACTTGTTGTATCACACGAAACGATCGCCGTAAACTCGGCGCGTATGGCGAACGAGCCGGCGGGAAGTCTCTGTCTTTACAAAAGCGGCAACGCGCGCTGTGCGTGAAGTATACAATACTTGGGAGCCGATGCTTGATTAAAGGTGGCTTAATTGCAGAGTTTATTTGGCATGAGATGACGCTTTCCTAATTTGGAGTGGTGTTCAGTCACGGTGAAATAATTAATTGATTGATTATCGGGCCGATAAGCGGATCAACTCGCCTTCGCACTCTGTTTATACCTTGTTGGCATACAACAATTATTGCTTACTTGAACCATCTGTGAGCACGAGCGCTTCTATACGGACTGTCCCGAAACCCGACCAAGTTCACCTTTCACTTCGTACGCTCCTTAACATGCAGGATATTCCGTATATACATGGGAGATGCACATTCGAGAAGTGACATCAGATAAGAGTCGCCAAACGTGCGAAGATGTGAAGCTTTATTTTCACTCGTTATTACGCGTTCGCATCTGTGACTAATCGGCAGCTTGTACATTCGCCTTATACTTTTTTTTTGTTCCTCTTAGTTTTGCGTATGTTTTGCAAACGCACCTATCGGCACACGTGTCACGCGGATCGTGACTTAGTAAAAACGATAAATATATTACGTAACTTATATACTTGTAGATATGTAACTTCTATTTTTAACGCATAATCATCATAAACGGTTTGTCCGATTATGAAGCTAATGAAGTGTGTGCTTTTTTGCGAAATGCGTGTTTAACGTGTATCTGTATATATAAACAAAAAAAAAGTGGAATTACAAAATAAGAATAATTTTTCTTGTCTGCGTGCAGGATACACAGAAAAAAATGAGTATCAAATCAACAATTCATTGTTTCATATATAAGCAAGAATATAAAATCTTCTTGGAAGAATTTGATAATTTTAATCAGACATAATTTGCTTACGTGAAGAGAAAAATTTTCTTCATGTAAGCAAATTATGTTTGTTTAAGATTATAAATTTTTCCAAGAAGATTTTATATTCTTACTTATATATGAAACAATGAATTATTGATTTAATATTAATTTTTTTTCTGTGTACTTACTGAAAAAAAAAAGAAATCAACAGAGAAAAAAAATATATAGCCCTATTATCCATACTTTGCTACGAAAAGAAATATGAAATGAAAAAGGGCGAAACGTGTCTAAAGAGCAATTAGTTTGTCGAAGTTAGCCCGTGTTGAGAGGGACAAAAACCGGTGTGTCACATTTAACTAACTCGCTTTGGCATCATCGGTGCTAACCGCGCGCAATCCCGAATTTTGGGATTTACAGGAGTTGGTTTCTTGTCAGGCCCGTTTGCCTGAGTATCGGCCGGGTATACCCCCCGGAGAGCTGCCACCCGATCCAGAATTCTCCAAGGAGCGCGAGGAACTAAAATGGGTACCGGCCATGGCGTTGGACGGGGATCTGCTCATGTACTTGAGGGCGGCCCGTTCAATGGCCGCGTTCGCCGGTATGTGTGACGGCGGTTCCCCGGATGATGGTTGCGTGGCCGCCTCCCGAGACGACACTACCATCAACGCATTGGACATCCTGCACAATTCTGGCTATGATCCCGGTAGGGCGCTCCAGGCACTTGTCAAATGTCCCATACCGAAAAGCGTCGACAAGAAGTGGTCCGAAGACGAAACTGTACGTGCCACTTCGTTCTTTTATTGACAACATTTATGGGTTTACTGACCGCAAAAAGAAAGAGAGTTTTTCTAACGGACGGATTTTTGTCCTTTTCGTTGTTCCCCGTAGAAGCGATTCGTCAAGGGCCTGCGGCAGTTTGGAAAGAATTTCGCGCGTATTAGGAAGGATCTTCTGCCTCACAAAGATACGGTAAAGATTTCATTCTTTATTGCCGTTTTGCGCTTCTTACCTGCCTGTTGAACTTGCTGTAAGTTTGTTCTTCTCACCTCCATTTCCTTTCTTCTTTTCCTTCGCTTTTGTATTTAAATTAACGCAATTAAAAAAATAAACAAATTGCAATTAATAAATAAACGTAGATTAAAAAAGAAAATGGGAAACTACAGAAAGTATAACTAAGGCTAGTACTTGTAGTTTGTCCTTATAAGATCATCTTAAGGCTCTGCGCACAATGGAGGAATATTAGATATTAGGAATAGGAATTAGAATTTTAGAATCAATTTCCTTAATAAACATAGATAGATAATAAGTTATGTTGTGCTTCGTATAACAAATTGATGTATTCATCTTGTTAATATCCATTATGCGTTACATTTAATATTCAATGAAGAAACTGATTATAAAATTTTAATTCTTATTCCTAATGTTCTAATATTCCTCCATTGTGCGCAGGGCCTAACTCTGAAGATCATCTTAAGATTTAAGGGTCATAAACCAATTATGAAGTATTAGTATTGTAAGATTATATCTAAAACGATCTTGAAATAAGGACAAACTATAAATACCGACCTAAATGTAAACTCTGTTAAGAGTTTACATAAACTCTGTTAAGAAATTGAAACTCGACGGGTGAACTTTTTTTAAATATGAAAAAGCGCAACAGAAATATTTCAATAATGATTACAAGTAATTTATGTTTTTCTTTTTTTACGTTCAATCGACAAATACGTGAGAAATCTTTTGAATTCAGTAGCGCTACGAGAAAGTTTTATGGCGTAGTCCCATTGTCCACTTTTGTTTCCATTATCATTTGTCTCTGCTGTCTGCACAGCCGGAGCTCGTCGAGTTCTATTACTTGTGGAAGAAGACTCCGGGCGCAAATAATAATCGGCCACATCGACGACGCAGGCAGAGCTCACTACGGCGTATACGCAATACGCGTAACTCACGCGCCGGCACTCCGAAGGAAGACGTACCCACGCCAACCAAGGACGCGCAGCCAACGGCCAACATTAGTGCGAAGGAGGCCGTGTCCGAGGCTGAGACCGTGCCGGTCGGCACCCCGGCCAGCCACAATCCCGGCGGCGAGATCAGTTCCGTGACCGAGGACGATAATTCGGAGGAGGACAGCGACTCGCGCGACACCAACACGAACGGCACCGCGCACTCGTGCCAGCATTGCTTCTCTACCAGCTCGAAGGATTATCAAGTGGCCGGCAAAGACCGATTATTACTCTGTGCAGAATGTCGATCGCACCTGAAGAAAACCGGCGAATTGCCGCCCGCGCCGCCTTATTTGTTCCGCCCGGTACCGGCGGAATCGCCTGAGAGTCCTGGTAGAATGCGTACGCGGAATAAAGCCAAGGAGACACCGAGGCCAGCGAGACCGCGACGAACTGGTGGCACAGATACGCCCGATCAGGAGAAGCAGCAGCAGCAGCAACAGACGCCCGATAAGAGCAAGAAGAAGTCGTCCGGCAAAGCGGACACGCCCAAGAAGGGTCAGAAACGCTCGGGTCAGGTGGACGACGCCTGCAACGACGAAGATAAGGACGCGCAGAAACGGAAGCGCGGCGGCGGCGAACGGCCCGATAGTCCGTCCGAATCTCTCACTACGGACAGCAATTCCCTGATGGATGAGCCGGAGAGAGAAACGGAGGGCGACGCAAACGAGAATCAACCGACGCCGCCGACAGTCGCCGGTGTAGCCGGCGCGGAAGAGCCCGTGAGTAGTCCGGCCGTCACGACGCCTGAGGAGCCATCCGAACCGACGCCAGTGTCTACTCCGGTGCCGGCCGTGATACAGAGCCTGCCGATATCGGTGCCAGTGATACACAGTTTGGAGAAGAAGCCACCCGGCTTGTTGGATCAAGAATCAGTGGATCAAAGCAAGATAATGGACCAGGCGGAAGATGTGCCGTTAGCTATGAATCAATCGTTGGAATCGATGCCGATTGAATCGACGATGTCGCCGACGATGTCCAACGAGGAGATAGGTAAGGAGCCCGAACAGACACAGCTGAACCTGAGCACGTCTACGCAAGTCGGAGCGGGTCCCGGCGATACCGGTCCTGTGGCTACGGGTCGTAACTTATCGCAAGCTATACCTGGTATTATAACGAGCGTAGGCTCACAGGCGAGTATGTCGAACTCGCAAATCCCAGTGATATCGCCCAGTCAACAACAGAGTGGTGCTGGCGTTGGTGGGTTGCCAACGAGTCTAAGTATGCAATACGTACAACCTCCGCCGCCGCCGTTACCGGTGCAAAATGTGCCACAGAATTTGTCGCAGAGTATACCACCACAAATGGCGCCGAATAGCGTTCCACCCAGCGCGCAGAATATGGGACCAACGAATCTTCGCAGTCACATGACCGAAAGTTTGCAGAGTTCCGCACAAACGCTGCCTCAGAACATGACGGGACCACCACCGTTGAACCTCAATATCTCGCAGAGTGTATCGGCCGGCATCGGCGGCCCGATCAGCCAGATGCCATCGATGCCGAGCCCGCCGTCGCAGCCGCTTGGCTTGACCGTGATGTCGTCCGAAAGCAGAAATGCCGAAAGGCTAGCGGACGACAGACTGTCGGTGAGCGAGCGGACTCGAGACAGCAGAATTCCCGACTCTCGTATGGTGCCAGAACGTATTCCGGAGCGAACGGGCGAGAACAACGAACCAGAACGATCGGAGCCACCTAATCTGTTCCAACCGATACAGTCTGGTGGAATGTTGCCGATGGAGAAGCCTGTGGGTATCTACAATCTGGCTGGAACGCCGCCGATGGAGCCTCAGAACTTGAAGATTAAGCAGGAGATTATACCACCGGAACCGGATCCTTTGCAGAGTTTAAAAGAGGTCAAGGTACCGGGTTTCCAAAGCTCCTCTTTCCCTGGTCCGAGCTTAGACAACATCAAGAAGGATCCGGACGGCACAAGCAAACCGCCGACGCCGAGTAAGCACTCCGTACCGCCTCAGACGGTGCCATCGATACAGCCGGTTGCGGCGTCACCAACGGCCACGCCGACACCAACGCCGAGTCTGCCACCACCGCCCAGTTCAATCCCACAACCAGTGATGCATCCCGCGCAGCAACCAAGCCCGCACATGGCACATCCCTTCCATCCGCATCATCCGTTGATGCATCATTCACTATTTACCGCCATGCACCCGTATCATCCTCATGCCTATCCGGGATATGCGCCGGTGGGAGGATACCCGTCCTTCTCACCATATCCCTACGGCCCAGTGCCTCACGCCATTCCGCCGCCCTCGCCGCAGCGTAGCCAAGAGAGCAGCACCATGATGACGGCGCATCACGCTAGCACCAGCTCAAGCGTCACGAGCAGAGAGGAGGGCGAGAATTTGATCGCGAGTCATCATCACTCGTCCAGTATGCATCAGCAGCCAAGCAATTTGCATCACGACAAGCTGCTGACTATCTCCTCTCACAGCTCCCACAGTCATTCCTCGTCGCACAGCTCGCACAGTAGTCAGCGTAAAGCGTCGCTCGTCTCGGCCACGTGTCTGACATCATCCAGTTCCACGCACCATCACCATCGCCCGCCGCAATCGCAGCAACCGCAGGCCGTGCCAGAGCCAAAGATCGAACAGGACTTAGATCCGGAACCGGAGGAGCCCATCAGTCCTCGTGGACCATCGCCGGAGCCACGTGTTGAGGATTCCGAATGTCATCGATCGCAATCGGCGATCTTCCTGAGGCATTGGAATCGTGGTGAGAACAACTCGTGTACGCGTACCGATTTGATGTTCAAGCCAGTACCGGATTCAAAACTCGCGCGGAAACGCGAGGAACGTTCGCGGAAACAAGCGGAACGGGAACGAGAGGAGCGCGATCGCGCCGCCGCTGCAGCACAACAGGCCCGGAAGATGACAACTCCCGAGAAGCAGCCGGAAGTGTGCAAACCACCTAGTCGTGGTCCTCTCGAGCCCGTCGTCTCACCTTACGACCGCTATGCAGCGCGTCCAGGTTCCTACGCGGACACTCCAGCACTCAGACAATTGTCAGAATATGCTAGGCCACACGCCGCCTTCTCGCCCGCCAGACATCCGGCCCCGGCCGATCCGATGCTGCACTACATTTACGGGCGTGAAGCCGCGGCGGCACAGCGGCTGGAATTGGAGCACTTGGAGCGCGAAAAGAGGGAACGCGAGATACGTGAATTACGCGAAAGAGAGCTGAATGATCGATTGAAGGAAGAGCTGTTCAAGGGCACACCCAGACCGATGCCGGCGCCGCCGGTTGATCCGCACTGGCTGGAGATACACCGTCGATACGCCGCCGCCGGTCTGGCACCAGGTCCTTCAGGACCGCCTCAAGCCTTACACCAATTCGGCCTCTACGGAGCTCCACCGGGTCCGAGTCAACTCGAGAGGGAACGACTCGAGCGACTAGGTAATTGTTAACAAAACTAACACTTGATATCTCGACGGTAGAGATAGAGACCTCGTCGACTATCATTCATTCGACCGTACGACTTGTACTTTTCAAAATTCGAATTGACTTAAGATTATAGCCATAAAGGCTAATGTAATAGAAAAATCGGGTAGGTCGGAGAGAAAGAATTAGATTGAGAGCGCCAAGACCTTTGAGAGATGCGATATAGGTAGACTAATTGATTAAAGTAAATGGCCGATTTCTTCAGCGCCAGTTAACTCTGTCCACGCAATAGCTAACCTTGGCTCTCTACATCACAAGTAGCAAGAATTTGAACATTTGAATGGAGCGGCTTCTCCCTCTCTCAGATAATTTTATCCGACGGTTAACTGGAGATGAAGAAATCGGGCATGCGAATCGTATCTGTGATCTTCGAGTTATGTGATCGAAGCGCTGTCGCGTTTAGGGATTCCGACTGCAGCCGGCGGGGGGCCAGCGGGTGGAGCGGCTGGCCATCCCGTGGCGGCTCATCACCACGGCCAGCTGGAAGAACGGCTGGCTCTGGCCGCTGACCCGATGGTCCGATTGCAAATGGCTGGCATCTCGCCCGAATATCATGCTCACACTCACGCGCATACGCATGCGCATACGCACTTGCACTTACATCCGGGACAGCAACAGGCCCAGCAACAGGCTCAGCAACAGCAGGAAGCCGCTGCGGCTGCGGCTGGATTTCCTCTGCCGGGTAGGTCCTACACAACCAGGATGTTTCTTCTAAAGCTTCCTGAAGAGCTTCTCCTTTAAGAAAAACGCCGCTCTTGCTTATTCCTCGTCGCTCGGCAGCCGTGTGTTTCTCATTGATCGTCCTACGTCACCTATACTTACCTAGGTCTAGGTCAAGACGATCCTTCTTTTTCCCGCACCGTTATTGTCAGCACGCCTGCGATTTTCCAGTTGCTCGACTCTGATCTCTGGCTAGTCGCTTATCACCGTCGCAGGTGCAAGTGCGAGTGAGTGTTGTCGAGGAATAGGCGCGAGTGTGCGTGTGCGTGTGCCTGGAGATAACAAGTAACACTTCCGGGATGTAGCTTAAGGGTTCATTGTCAATTTCCGCGCACGGTTTTCTCTATCTTTACAAGTTACGAGAATACACGCTTCCGCTAAGCGCGAGTACTCTTTCAAAATCGTGTGCGCTAAATAATTTAAATAATATACGAATTAGAATACTATTCTTTTGAATTTATTCTCTGAATTCTTTTGAACTTTTTCTTATAACATCCTGATGATCTTCACAGCTGCGGCCGGCGCCAATTACCCTCGTCCCGGTTTAATGCCGCGTGATCCCGCCCTGGCGCTTCATCCGGCAGAACTCCTAGGAAGACCTTACGCGGACATGGCGGCGCACCATGAACAACTGCAACGGCATCTCATGATGGAGCGCGACCGATTCCCTCCGCATGCGTCCCTCGTGGCCCATCACGAGGAATACTTAAGGTTCGTCCCTTGAAATCACTATCATAGCTTGCCTGACTTGTTGCATAATGCTATGACTTAAGGCAACAGGTGTACCCCGACTAACAAAGGGTATTTTTTAGACAACAGCGTGAGCGCGAGCTTAAAGTTCGTGCACTGGAAGAAGCCGCACGTGGATCGCGTCAATAAACATATTTTTATTTATATATATGTATATATAATGTTATATATTATGTATATTATATATAGATAAAATATAGATAATATATAGATAACATATACATTATATATATGTATATATAGCCTTGATTGTTTAGACGCGACACATATATACATATGAGCGTTCTTTCAACGCATCGACGAGAATTCTGAAAATCCACTCGGGATAACACTGTAATCTACTATTTAAGATCAGAAATTATTTTTATGGTCTTTCAGATCGATGTAAGCAAAGGGATTATACATACATATATATATATAAATACATATATATACATGCGCGACGAATATGATAATTGTAATTGTCTCGCTACTGTAAATAATACAAGATATTTTAGAGGCCCGGCGCTATATCATCGGTGCTGGCACATTCTTAGAGAGATCGAGATTTATACATATAAATACAGATGCTTGATATATAAGCTATTTTCAAGTTCTCTAGATATTACACCGTTAATTGCTCCTCTACGCTGTCAACGTCACCGCTCGTCGATCGTGTTCGACCTTGCTTTTTCCTTTTTAATCTGATTTTAACTCTTAACTACACTGGCGGGGTACTACAAACGTGCCCTATCGCACACAATTACGCAAATATTTCTCGCGTGGCGGAGTTTGTAGTTTAAGATTACTGTTATTAAAAAAAGAATATTCTAAAGTTAACGTTGTCAAAAATTAGAAAAAATCTTTATTTTTGTTACTTAGAGCTCTACAAACTTTATTTTCTGTTATATTTGTAATAAATGATTACTTTTCAGCTTCATAATGTTTAATTATTACATTAGGCCAAAAAACACCAACTTTTTAAATTTTATTTCAGTTAAAACTATCTTATCAAAATTTAGAGTACAAAATTACTCCGCGGGTGTAATTGTTTGGCCAATGTAGTTGAGAGTTAAGTGCACACATGCCAAAGTGCTTGTACGAGGTGGAATTACACCGCGTTTTTCATTCTTCCATATGTGTATATACATATATTTTTAAATATATATACATAAAATATATATAAGACTACATATATTAAATATATGTAATAATATATATATTTTGCAAGATTTATTCCCATAAGTAATAAATACATCGTATATAAAAGCGAGGAAAAAAAATAGGCAAAGGCGAACGGTCTTGGTTGGAGCGAGTGGAACGTTTTGCTTATCCATTACCTTTTTACCAAAATTTTTATCTTCTTTTAATTAATTTTTATATTGTGCATCGTGTAATGTGTATAGAGTGAAAGATAACTACGTCTGCGTTTGTGTTGACGAGAACCTGTTACGACGCAGATTCATTTTCGAACATTTTAAATTCAACACCTGAAGAAAAGAACCTTCCACATCGATCTGCTCGATCGTCCGCATATTCGTATAAAGTGTGTAATCTAAGTTCCATTATTATTTTATTAATATATTAGACTTGTGTATATTTTCTACATATGTATTTCTTAAGGTATTCTTTTTGCATACCGCGGGCCTTCGGTAACATAGCGTGCGGTATCATCAACGATTAAGATTATATGAAAACCTTAATTCTGTCTTATATTAGCTGATGGATCCGCGTGATGATGTTTCTTCGACAATATCGAACGTTGAAGTATAATCTTATGAATCAATGACCACTTGAGAAACATGTAAATTTTATGCTGTGTAACTGATTCGATGTAACCAAGTTATTTAATTGAGTAAACATTTCATACGAAGCTCGAGGATTGGTAAACACAATTTCTTCCCAATTATTTTTTCTTTCGCGTTGTAATGCATGATTATTATATCGTCGCTCGGCGCATGAAGTTCGATCAACGAACAACGAGACGTAAATGTAGAGTTTAATATTTCAGCAGCGCGTAATCATGCTGTAAAAATGAGAAAGAAATCGGAAAAGCGTGGGCGGATGGAGGTTGTAACGGGACGCTAATTAGTTTTGCAGATGGAATTCATTCCCTTTTACCGTCCCGGTTGCCCGGTGTCTACAGTCATCCACGTTTTTATTGAGCTTAATGCGAAACGCAGCCGCCGTCCACTTTACAGGAATACAACACTCGGATCACGTGGATGTGTGTGTGGAAGGCAGGGACGAAGTTGAGTGCGTGTTGTGTGGAGTCTAGCGCTCCTATTACAATGTATGTATTTCGTTGTAGAAACAGTAAATTTAATCTCAGCACATGAGAGGCGATCAAATGTGTAACAAAGATTCAGTATGGCTTCGACGTTCACACTTTGACGTTCTCGAATTTCATTGCGAATTAATTATCTTTTAAGGTATATAATATTTTTATAAATGTAATTTATAATTTATTATTCTATGTTCCTTTCTTCGCCGTAATTTTAGCACACTGCGATAAAGACCAAGAAAGGAAGAGAAAGAGAAAAGGCGGAAAAAAGATGCGAGAGAGAAAGAGAGCTCTTTGTCCGTCCCTGATCGCACACATGTGCTGCTCACATGCGTATTAGGAAGTTGAGAAGGAGAGTATGAGAGAGAGAAGGAGCAGGGAAAGAGATAGCGGCAACAGAACGGGGGGATGTTAAGCATGCGTGACACACCAGAGAGATGAGGAAATTTCATATTCCGGAGGAACGGAAAGAGGCTGTGCCGGTTGCTTATTGACGAAGACGGTGTCGTTGTGAACGGTCGCCGAAAGCGTTGTTCTCCGTAGTCGCGTCCACAGCATGGAGGCACATAGGAGACAAGAGCCGACTAGACAGCGGTACCAAGCAAACGCTCGAGAGAGAGATCGCACTCATAGGTGAAGAAGCATTTTGCATCCGCGCGACCCGCGTTTTTCAGCCCCCGAAAACACGAGCGATTACGCGTGTAACGCTTACAACGAGAACAGAGACGAGTATCCGACGAGGATTATCGAAGCATCTGTTTCTCGTTGCGCGAGGAAGATAAAGGATTAGGAGGATAAGCGCGCGTTTTTGCTCGTGTGTGGAATTGCACGCGACGGACCGTTTATCTTCAGACACTTCTTCCGTTTGACGTGATTTTTATAATGAACGAGATAGACCTGATATACTGATAGAACGATTTAGGATGCGGATGTCACAGTCTGAAGAACGCGATCTTCGTTGTGCAGCGTGAACACGGCTTTCAGCGCCTTGAGAACCCTGATCCCGACCGAGCCAGCCGACCGGAAGCTGTCGAAAATAGAGACCTTAAGATTGGCCAGCAGTTACATTAGCCACTTGGACGCCATACTCGTCGCGGGTGCCATAGATCAACCCTGCACGCGTCTCTTGGAGGGCAGCGGCATTTACTCGACAAGACCGCAAGTTTGCACCTTTTGTTTGGCCATGCATAAAAGATACGTAAGTTATCAGCGGTTTGCGCTCAGTTTACGTTACATAGTAACTTAAATGTAATTTATATATGACATATATGTATTAAATTATATAATTCTTTATGAATATCTACGATTAAAATGTAAATAATTATTAATCTTTATGATTATTAATTTTTATTCTTTGGATTAGTTTAACTTCTGAAAAGTTTTCTTTTCTGATAACTAGTATCATTTCTCTATCGTTATATGTTAAGTTAGGTGATTAATAATATGATTATAAAATATTTTCATATTTTTTTTATTTCAAATTTCCAGAATTTTGGTGTCTCTCAGGAAATCCCGGACTATTCAAATGAAGAGACAAGATCGTGTATTTATGTGCCAACGAATACGTTTTAATATGAGTGATGTCTAAAGCCTAAAAGTCAATGGTATAATATTTGTATATTTTTTTGTAAATATTTCGCGCGCGCGTGTCTCTTAGCATTTTATGATAATGACATACTGATAACATTTGGTAAAAACATTAAACATGTGCAAATCAAAATTTTTAAACGCAGAATTGAATCAAAAGAGTATATGCATCTTAGCCGATTTGCATGCAGAGATCGTTGAATTCTACTTTTTTTCATTCAATTTCACTTGCTGAATTCAAAAATTATAGTCAAAATAGAGTCTTACTATCCAGGAAAAATTTTGGGCCGTAATTTAAACAGAAGAAAGCAACAGTTGATTTTATGACTTTGTCGAATCATGCTTGCGAACTTTTTATAATGTTTTTATTCTTTTAAATCGTGACTAGGTATACGTACGTGTATATATTTTTAAATGAGATTATATAATTTCTTTTTCTTAATATGGTTCTTCTAATTATTCTGCATATAAAAATATTAGGCATATTTTTTGATAAATTAGTTACAAGTTATTTCACACTTTATTCTGACATATTTTGACATAGTATAAAATATTTTATAAACTATTAATTTTTTAATAATTGTGCCTTAACATTTTTGTGTATAGAATAACAAGATGAATTAATTGGTGTAATAAAACACGTTGATTTAAAAAAAAAATATTTAATTTATAATATACAATTACAATTTTTTTTTAATGTTTTCTTTAAATCAATTAATTTTTAATACTTTTATGCACAGAATAATAAGATGAATCAATTGTTCTACAATAGATTGTGAAAGATTTGCAAACATGATTCGACATAGTCATGAAATCAACCACCGCTATCTTCTTTAAAGATGTTTAAAATGTATTCCAAAATTTTTCCTGGATAGTAAAACTATTTTGACTATGATTTTTTAATTAAGCAAGTGAAATTAAGTGAAAAAAAGTTGAACCAACGATTCCTCCCTGAATCGTCTAAGGTGCATGTACTCCTTTAATTTCTTTGTTCGTAACTGTATCAAATTGAATTGACTACTTGATTAAATTTTACTTGAATCGTATCAAATTATTGAAGCACAACTTTTAACAATTATTGTTAATTTAGTATGTAAATAATTATTGAATTATAAGACATGGATAAGGGAAAATGACTATTACTATGTAAGAAAAATAGTATTAATTAATGAAAGATGTAAAGTCTTTTTCTTTCTCATATTTTAAGTATGATTTCCAATTATTAAATGTAGTATGTGATTTATATTCGAATATTTTATTTGAAATTTTCAAAAAGTCCTGATTCGAATAGGAGATTTAAATTTGAATTTTACCTGAATCGATTTGATTCGATTTCTATCCGAGTAGTTCGCACATCTCTACTAAAAATAGCTCTATAAAAATGTAAAATATATAATTATTGTTTACTTAATCTGTTTTGTCTTTTTAATTTTGTAACAATATAATTTTGATAGCTCTTGAGATATTTTATACATCAGATATTTAAGCAATGAAAATATTCAAATGTTTTCTAAATATAAAAAAATGTAATAATTTTACGTGTTTTATTATTAAAAGAACTAAAGCTGATAAAAATTAAAATGACAAGCCATTAAAGATTAAAGTTATTAAAAATTAATAAAAGGAATAAAGGTATTAAAAATTTAATTTCTAAAATTAATATATTTGAATTTTATCGCAATACCAATGAATTTTATCACAATATCTTTTTATTCAATTATCAAGGATAATAAAAGGAGAATAAAATGTTTATCTTCAATAGTTATTTGATGTTGAAGCGTTAGTCACCTGATGCTTCATATAGTCAACTGAAGATGTCACCACCGTGACCTTGAAGCTACTTTGAATTAAAAAAGAGGGAGTATTCGCACAAAAGTAACTTAATTGACGATTACAAAATTTTTCACTGTACACTTCATTGTTTCTAATCGAATCCTTCCACCTATTCTCCATAAAGAAGTCTTCGTCCCTGGCCCTTCGTTCCGGCGGAAACAAAGAAACACTTGAACGTCAATTTCGCGCCAGTCATCTCGTTTATGGACTACGTGAGTCAAAGTGGCATCTATGCGTCCTTTTAACGATGCTTCGACGTCGATCTGTGCGTCCGATCGATCGTCGCGCGCGACACGATCCTTCCGTCGAATTTTCTATCCCCGTCCCGAGCCACCACGATCTCGTCAGCGACGCAACACGAGGGTTTGCGTCAACCGGACCGCGGTGTCCCTTCCTTTCCCCACCCTGTGCGCAATCGCCCCGACATGAGCAGTGCGCTCGCGTTTTAGCAGTTTGGTTTCAGTTCCAGTTCCGTTTTCGTCTCTCGGTTTTCTCGTTCGTCTCGTTTTCGTATTTTCCGTGTTTTACGTGTTTTTTGCACTCGAGTTTCCTCTCGCGCTTCGCCACGCGGAAGTCGTCGCGGTCGTGGATTATCGGTAAGTCATCTCCTGGCTTCCTTCTTTCTCTCTCGGTCGTGTCACGACGCAATTTGCAACGAAGTCCGTTGAAACGGTCGACCTAACTCGCCGGACGCGTTCTGTTCCCTCGAGCAAACGCGCTTGTCGCTTATCCCTTTAAAAAGTTAAAGGCCCACCGTGTCTATTGCAGATCGATTCTTATCGTTGGCGGAAAATCATCAGTGGAATCGTACGTTAAGACGCTCGTACGCGAAGCGCACGATCGCCCGATGTTGCGAGAAGGGCATGGCGACGCGTGATAAACCACGACGAGCAGTCGAGGTTTTCGGAAGATCGAGAGGAGGGTGAGTTAATAATTGACGTGGCAGTTTATCTATTGTTATACGGGAAGAACAATTATTGCCTTTTTTACATCTCTGAAAGTAATTTATGTTGACATTAAGAAAAATTATATCGGATGTTTAAGCCGGTTGCCGGAAACTTTTTGCAGCGGTATTACTAACATGATTATTTTGACAGTCCAACATAAAATTATTTTCCAATCTGTATCTAATAGCTAAATTTTTAGATTTTTATTGCCGTACAATTGATCGAATCTTTTCGCGTGATCAATATTATCAATTAAGTTAGTTGAGTAATAACTAGTTAAAAAATTAAAAGTTAAAGTTAAAAACTTAATAACTTTTAACTTAGTTGTTAATTTTTTACGATTTAATTTTTAATTTTAACGTTATATTTTTGAAACACATAAACTTTAATTTATTTACCTCTTCTATAAATTAAAAATTTATCTATACAAAGGAAAAAATAGATTTCTACAAAAAATATTTTTTGTTATTTCATATAAACATTTAAATAAAATTAAATTTGTAGGTAGGTTGCTGCGCTAACGCGGTCCAGCGACAGACGGCGCGATTGCCTTTACCCGCTCTCGATAAGGCGCGGCGCAGGCGCGCCAAGTCTCCCGAAGGAAGTTCCACGGATCCAAACTACGCGGCGCTGCGTCGTCGGCCGCCATCTTGTAAGAGCTGCCTGCCCCCGTAGTGTTTGGAGGTTTACAGCGAGACGGGACGGCAGCTTCTCTGCCGGAGGCTGGAAGTGCTGTAGAAGTGGTCGGTGCTACGGTCCTTGGCAGTCCCTGGGGGCGTCCAGGTGACTATCGCGCGAGGCCAGGGTATCGAGCCGCCGGGACAGCCGCCAGCGGATCCTCCAGCGAGCCCGAATCCGTCGAAAGATGGT
>QKQZ01047131.1:0-21034 GCA_003595255.1 Solenopsis fugax
TATATGTACATCGAGGAATTCCTCGGAGATTGTATATTTATACACATAGTACATTACCATTTACATTATTTATTAGGTACGAGTGACGTCCTCGTTTCCATGCGGTACGCGAAACTTATCTAGCACGGGGAAACCATTTATCAGGTGGTACAATCGTAATTCAACCCTGCAGACGAATGACGGACGACACGCCAGGCGATCCGCGCGATCCGCGTTTATCCAATTTGCCGCGTCGATGAAGTAATAACTAAGTCGAATTGAATTAATATTAATTACGTAACCGTCAAATGGATCGCGCTTGCGAACACTTTCGCGGATCCTTCGCGAAATATTCGAGCATCAACGCCTCTCAAAGTCGCCTTTTCACGCTAGGAATAGCGAATCCGCTCGCGCGAATCTTTCTCATATGGGAAAATTATCGGATTTTCTTTTTTTTATTTTTATTTTTGTTTGTTTGTTTGTTTCGAAGCAGCTCGATGTAACGCGCAAACAACGAACGATGTTTGATTACAGCGAGAGCTCGTTACGACTGCTTGCTGCTCGCGTCGTCGCTTTTGCCATATCGAGGGCCTCGTTACAGCCGGGACAGCGGCCGGAGAGTATTCCAATGAAACTTCGTTACGCCGCGAAATTTCATTGCACGGCTCCGCGCCGCGGCGGAATTTCGCGCTGTGTTTTCATCCGCTTCCGCTTTCCGCCTCCGCCGTTGTCGCGCCAACTTGCACGCGAGATACGCGATCGCTTCGCCGCCCGGCGCAATTGCAATTTAGCGAACGCGTTTGTTCGGTTGCGGAATGAAACGCAATGCAGTTATCGGGGCCTTTAATGTCCCCATTATGCAATTCTCTCGTTTAAATAAATGCACGGTGCATACATAATCGCAGAGTAATTGGAGCCTCTGGTCATCGAGACTCGACGATTTATTAATATTATTTATTATTGTATAAAATCTGTTTTAGTAGACTGTTTATTAATATATTATTCTAACGCTAATGAGAGAATCGAAAACGAGAACAGCAGCAGAGAACATGAATTATTTGTTGCACAAATCTTTTTATTGAATTGTATTTTGCTGAATTTTAGTATATAGAGATTTTTGAGGTCGCTGATTACAAATCTAAAGTTAAAATTAATTCAATAAATCTTGATAGTCATTTCGGCCATTAAAAATTTGCCACATAGAGGAAGAGCAATTTTGCTGAAATACAGATCTGAAAATAATTATACTGAACCATTAAAAAATTTATATTGGACATTTAAGCTAATTGTTAGAATGTCAAAACTTTTTGCAGCAATATCATTATGCTTGAATGTCTTACATAATAATTTTGATAGATAACAAAATTATTTTCTAATCTGTATCTATGTTTTTAGATACTACAGTAAAATTGTTCTTTCCATGCAATTATGAATGCAGATTTGAAATCAGCGGCCTAAAAAAAATTAATGTAGAATGATTTTGAAGATATGTTTGTTATCACTTTTATTTCAGCTTAAAAATTTTCTATAAAAAAGATGTTAATTTTGATTGATCTTTTTCTAACTTACAATTAATGCAAAATAATTACAAATTCACACACAAGTCTTAGGAGAATATAACGATACCAAATGTGTAAAAATATAAAAAAATCTGTGGCGAGAAAGGTGTCTTTTACAGAGGATACTGTGTAGCGAAGGGTTAATGCAAATTCGCGATACGCAGTTGATTGCAATAAAAGGCGAAATGCGAGGCGAAAGCACTACACGCGCGTGCGGAATCTCGTTAGAGATATAATTCATTTTCTTATTATCACACTCGGTCTGTCTCGACAGCGGATTTTCGTCAAGCGCGGCCGTGCGACAAATTGATCGAGGAGGAATTTGCGGTGAAGGATGAAAGAGACGGCGATAATTTCGGGCGACGGTCTCGAGATATTTCCAGATTCCCGTGTCCCAGATTCCGTTTTCATTTTTCTTTTCTTTTTTTTCGCCCCCGCGAGAACACTTTGTTGGATTTCAGATTTCAATTTGTCTTCAGCGAAAGTTTCGGTGGATCTCTTCGCAATTTTTCGCACGACAAGCGACTTATTCAGATATCACTCGCGCTTTTTCTTCCGCGTAAAAAAATTGCTGCAATTTGCCAATTATGAATGTAGATTTGAAATCAGCGACCTCAAAAACATTATTATAGAGATTTTGAAGATATATTTATTATCATTTTCATCCCAACATGAATTTTTTTTTATATAAAAAGAGAATGCAATTTTGACTTATTTTTTGTTATAGTTAATGCAAAATAATACATATTTTTGTTACTCATGTATATGCACAAGCCTTAGGAACATAACGATACCAAATATGTAATATATACGAAGTGCGGGGGTATTTCCGCGACACCCTGTATAGATAGAGCACGGTGGTGATTATGATTGTCCTATATCCATGAGACAGTTCGATTCTATTGTTCGATTGTCCGCAACACGCCGCGGAAAGTTTGGCAGACGCGTAATTCCGTTTAGCTGTCGCCGCGATGCGAATTGTTCGTTCGCACGAGCGATATCGCATTTCGTCGTAGATTAGTTTCCGTTGACGACAGAGAAATGATTCAAACGCAATTATTTATAGCAAACGGGATGTACAAGTGGACTTTCTGTTGCGACGAGATGCATCGAGGTCTTGAATAGAAGACCTGAGAGTCATCATCTAATTTCACATGATCAGAATTTTTATAAGAAAGTGATATCACTTGCGTTGTTAATCTGTTTTTAAAATCACTTATTATCCCGGGTTGAATTGGATTCGGAACCAATAACAGTTCTGCAACCTTTCTTTGATTGAATCGAAACCATAAATCGTACCAAAATTCAAAGTTTATAACATTGGAATAATAACCGGATCAATAAAATTATTTTTGGTTTACAGTTTTTTTCTAACTTAATATATAATTTATTCTACTTTTCTATTAAACCGTAAGCGTAACTGAACCGAAATATTCTTTCTCTCTCAGTCCAGGTGCCTGGTTATACTGTTAGTATTGTTATGTCTCGAAATTCTAGATCATAACTCGGTATGAATTACCCTCGTATACCATAGTATAAGATGTCATTTCGTCGTAACGCCGTGAAATTTAATATCTCTAATTTGACGGGAAATAGGCAGTGTAATCTTGTGAGAATAGCTTTAAAACTTGGTGAAATTACTTCAAAACGGTGCAGCAACGACAAAGTTCAGCCGACGAGACGACAACAACGAAGCTCAACCTGTAAGAGGGAAATTATTAGACGCGCTACGGCGTGTATCTTTTTTTGCGGGGAACACTGTATATATCGGTCGAATGTATTTCTGCATTATTCTGGGTCGTGTTGTCAATCGCGTGCACCTAACGCGTCCGCACGCGCTCTCTCACCGCTCGGTCAACACGCAGTGTCGAGGAGGGCCGCCGCCGCCGCCCTGTCCCACCGGTGGATTTAGTGAGCGATAAAACGTGAAAGGGAACGTCGGTCGGTCGGATGGAAAGTCCCACGTGTCGCGATCACCCACGAGTGGCGGGCGATCTCTTTTCTCCGGGCCGCGTTGACCTTTGCAGGATATGTGGGCGCTAATATCTGTGACATCCGGGAACGATTGCGCAACGTTATATTCCCCATAAACGACATTCGTTGTTTTCGCTTTATACCGTAATCTTTTGTACAATCAACATTTAACAGGGTAATTTGAATTTATTAGAAAATATTTGAGAGAAAACTGTGAGGGGGAGAGAGGTGTCCTCGTTGATGAATATTACACTGAGAAGAAAAAGTCGAAATGTTCAAATATTACTTGATATTTTCTTTGATATTTATTATTTATAAATAAATTTAATTGCGACGACAAAATATACATTTCTGTGAAATATATCTTATTTTTCTTTCTAATTGATTTATTTCCTGGAAATAAAATTTTATTTCGCCGTATTAAAAAAAAAACGTTTATTTCAATGAATTTTATATCCCACAAATAAATTTTGAAGTATCTTTTTCTCAATGTAGAGAAGTGTGAATCAGACACCGAATCGTATCATTCAAATTTTAAATCGACAAAGTTTTATCTAAAAAATCGAATTAAATTGATGCATAACTTTTAATTTAATCGCGACGACAAAATATACATTTCTGTGAAATATATCTCATTTTTCTTATTAATTGATTTATTTTCTAGAAATAACATTTTATTTCGCTGTATTTAAAAAACATTTATTTCAATGAATTTTATATCCCACAAATAAATTTTGAAGTATCTTTTTCTTAGTATAGAGAAGTGTGAATCAGACATTCGAATCATATTATTCAAAGTGTTATCCGAATTAAATTGAATTGAATCATTGATGCATAACTTTTGATTGACACTATTATTATTAGATTGAATATTAATGTATAAATAATAAAAGATTTCTATATCGTAAGAAAAATAATATTAAAAATAATATTACGATTACGTGTACTGAAAAAAAGATACCTCAAAATTTATTTGTGAGATATAAATATTTATTTTATTAAAATAAATCTTTATTTAAATACGGCGAAATAAAATTTATTTCTAGCAAACAAATAACCAATTAATTAAAAAAATGAGATATATTTTATTAGAAACATATATTTCATCGTCACATTTTTTTATAATTAATTATTTTAAAATAAAATATCTAAGAAAATGTCACAAGTCTTGCTGATATTTTAACTTTCTCACAATCAGCGTGATATAAAGTTATTTTAAATATAATTTTATAAGATTGTCGATATGTAATTCATTTTCTGACCTCTTAGATTTGAAATTTTCGAATAGTTCATAGACATTCAAATCCGAATCGAATAGTTCGCACATCTCCAGTTAATGTAGGTCTTTTTATTAGGACAAGTGCACTTATATATGTAAAGCGTATAACGAGGAAGCCTGAATTTTCTAATGAACGTGAAGTCGACTTCTTGGCATATGTTCCCGTAGGGCGATCCTAATTACGGAGCTATTTCATATTTCACGTAGAAGGAACCTTTGTGAATCAAGATATGATTAAAGATGTAAACGGATAGAGGAAACTCTAGTCTCTCCCTCGTTAATTGTAAATTGACTCGATCCCAAACTTTAACTTCATCCGAAACTTCACTCAAACCTTGCGCATGGAAGAAGTTTAATGTTGAAAATAGAAAACTCGCTACTAATGGCGAATTCCCGCGCGATCTCTTCTTCCCCCTCCCCCCTCCCCCTCCCCCGAAGAACGTCTGAGGCTTGAGTTTCGCTAACTTTTTAATCACATACTTTTACATTTTGTATTTACTTTTACATTAATCCTATTTAAGAAGGGAACGTAGGAGCGTGACAGACAAGTCTCGATACTTCGCGCAGGAAAAAATGATGAGGATAAATTCGAAAATTTCGTAAAACTACGCGAGATAGATTCATCACTTTTTAACGCGCGCGGTTAAAGTTGGCAAATATCCGAAATTGACGTTAAATATTTCAGTCGCTAGACAGAATCAGTTTTGTCCCTCTTGCAAAGGTTAAAACGTAGAAAGCTACTATATTTTTAGCTTCTCGTTACTTTTTACTTTTACCTCGGAAAATATACACATCTTACTTTTAATTTTATTCTCAATCTCTTTTGGCGGTTCACATACGTTTTAATAGTCCTAGACGTAAAGTTTTCCCACGATTTTTAGATACTATCGTCTTTTATATGACGACTTGAATATCCGATTATCGGAGAGTTGCATTCCATCGGTGCAACCGCATCAGTTCGGTCGCATCGATCATATCATTAATCTGATTATCGGATACGCTCGTTCGACATTTAATAAAATTATTATCGCGAAGATAAGCATCGCGATGCGCGACAAAAGAGGTATCTGATGTAAACGTTAACTTTGCACTAATTCATGATCCTCCCGATATTATCATTTTCATTCGAAACAACGTTTATTGAGTCGTGCTCCAAGAGAACGTGATATCTGATGTAGGATCTGCACGGCTGATAAGTTTCCGTGTTTATATCTCACGATTAATGAGCTTTGTATAAACGTTCGTGTAATATTCTCCATACTTCCGGTATTGCACGGTGCTTCTCGTTAAAAAAAAAGCTCGATTACATTACTCGGAACATTCGTAATCATTAAATTATTGAGCTACTAAATTATTTAGAACTTGAAGGTCATTAAATGATATAGCATCGTTCAATACTGTGATAACGACTTTGAAGATGTACAGGACATACAGTCCCAGCAAAGTATTATAAATAAATTTTGAAAATTTGTTTAATATTAATACTTCAAGTAAACTATATACATATTAAAATTGTGTGAATAAAATTATATTTTTATTTAACAACATATTTTTATAATTTATTTACTCTATTTGTTATTAAAAATTAAATTATTTTTTACAATTAAGAAAAATCTCAACTTTTTGTATTTTAAGTATTAAAGACAATTTATATAAAGTTTTATTGTGATTGTCTGTTTAGTTATTTTGTAAATAAATAAATAACTTTTATTTATTTTTTACAGTACTGATCGCAATGAAACATAAATTATCTTGAATATTTAAAGTACTTAAATAAAAATTTCAAATTTTTTTCATTATTTTATTATTAATTATATTTTCATTAGAGCACATGTCCACTTTTTATAGAAATAATTTTTTATTCAGATAGAAAATTGCCGTTAAATTTTTTTTCTACTACTTTCAAATGCATATAAAACAATCTGTAATTTTTTCATAATTTTCTTAATGTTTTGAGAAATGCACTATACATTATTAAGGGAGCATACATATACATGAGTTAAAACACCTTTGCGAATTTTTTGCGGAAAAACCGCGAAAGAAAAATCGTGCTTATTTCATTGTAAAAATCGTGCTTGTCACTATTATATTTGACGTTTAAATTTTATTAAAAAATATAAAATGGCATCAAAATTTACTGCACAAACTTTATAAAACTTTATAAAAAAGTTGAAACATAGATCTAGTGCTTGACGTAGCCATTTTTCATAAAATGTAACAAAATGATGGAAGCAGGGCTGTCAAATAAAAATCAACAGCTGTTCTTTATTATAAATTTTTGTTCTTTTTTTTGTTGTGACAGAAATTAAGCATCATAAAAAAAGTCCTACTTCAAGCATTAATTTTTCATGTTCTAGAAAAAGTATGTAAAGTTATAAGTCAATCGATCAAGAGCTGTCTTCAAGTTATCTCTCACTCTTCAAGTGGTCACGCATTCTTGAAAATATAATTTAAAATAATTTGAATTGCGATGCCATTTTATATTATTTTTTAATAAAATTTAAATGCCCAGTAAAGTATGATTTTTATAATGGAATAAACACGACTTCTCTATCTCTTTCCTCTTTTTTACAAATTATTTGAAGTTAGATCCTCGTTTTGATTCATCTAGATGTATATGTCCCCTTGAAAGATTTAATGGCTGAACTATTATTAAAAATTCAGTGATTGCTACTTAAATTAGCGCTTCAACATATAACATGCGCAATATGCAGCTGACAGTTGCTAATCCTACTGATGTGTCCTTCGGTAATGACTCTTTCGACTGACAAAATTGTTTAGTCATAATTTTTATGATCAACTTAGTGCCTCTCTTATTTTCTCAAAATAATGTTTTTTTGAATAAAATTTTTTACAATCGCGGTCCCTCTTTTTTCTCTCGCTGAAGATCCAATCGCTACAATGTGCACCTCATTACCATCTACACATGTGTGTTCCACAATCACGTTCTCGTCTGCATTTTGCAGCGATATGGCAGTATTACATCGTTATTTATTCGTTGCGTTTCACATGTATTGCGACGAGATGCGTTGCAGTTTCCATACACACAAACACAAACAAAGGACGGTCTCAGCGTTGCCTGTTTTTATTTTTATTTTATATGCGAATCGAGTCGCATCCCGAGAGAGTTAATCATTTCCGTTTTTAATTTTCTACCATTGAATCGTACGGAATTGCGTGTTTTAAATGTGAAGCTGCTGAACGCTTTACCAGTATCTCTTGCGTAACACACGGAATCCATATGTCATCGGTGAATTGCAGGGAGAACAAAAAAAGAGTCCGGATCAATCGCGCGCAATCAATGCGAGATGCGATTTATCAATTTGCGTGTTGTTACTGCGAAAACGCTGTTTGGCACATGCCGTAGGAAAAAGAGCGAACGCAAACGCAGCCAGTCGCGTTAAATTGAAAATATAAAATATTAAAAAAACGTTGAAAAATGTACACGATAAAATAATACGTGACATGACGCAACGTAATATGATAAAACGCAAGTTTGATGTTGGTGACGCTCGGGGGCTATTTTGCGACATATGTCGATGTAATGCACTTGTATACAAATTTAAAACCTTTCGGTTTTTATCGGATCGAATGGTAACATCGGACTCCGTCATTTGCAAGGTAAAGCGATATCGCGATAAGAGAAGTTTAATAATTTCTCAGCACGCGAAGATAATATTGTTTGGACAAGAAAGGAAATGGGTAAGTCTCGTGTGCGTTAGAAATCCTTCTTTGGGAGGGGTCTGATAAAAGGGTGGCACCGTTCGCATACGATACATTCGGTTAGGGCGACCGCCAGCAGTCGCAAAGCAGGAAATCGATCGGTCGCTTTAGTCGGCTTCGCTCCTGATTCCCGGCAATGAAATCGCGCGTCCAAAATTTAATTGCATTTCCCCCCAGTCGCTGGCCGCCGTCCAAATCAACGTTACACCAGATCGATTTCTCCGAAAAGAAATAGGGTAGATCAAAACGAATCGAATCATTGTAAGTTTTGAGACAGTTATCATTGGTTTTTTTTATTTTATACGATCCGTTTTATCATGCTAGTTACTTCGGCGTGCTCCTTTTACAGCGGAAACAATAGACAATAATTCTGTATGTGTGATTCAGTATCAGCACAGAAAAAAAATTAATATCAAATCAACAATTCATTGTTTCATTTATAAGCAAGAAAATAAAATCTTGGAAAAATATATAATCTTAAACAGATATAATTTGCTTACATGGAGAAAATTTTTCTCTTCACGTAAGCAAATTATGTCTGATTAAAATTATCAAGTTCTTCCAAGAAGATTTTATATTCTTGCTTATATATGAAACAATGAATTGTTGATTTGATAGTCATTTTTTTCTGTGAGTCGATGATACAATCGCAGAGATTGTGAGTGCGCGAAGAAATTTTGTTCTTTTATATGAAATCGCGATCCCAGTTTTGTGAGTTTGTATCGAAAAGATTTGATAGGCTCTTTCAAAGAGTTTATTCATTTATTTTTATTTCTTTTAAATTGATGATCCAATGTTGAGATGAATTGGATAATTTTCCTTTCTTGATTTTTTTCATTGTGCAACAAGAAATAACATGTTTATGTATTATTTTATTATCTAAAACTCAAGCCATAGATGTAAAGGTAAAAAATTTAAATTAAAACTTAATAACAAAATTAGTTTATTATTATTTTTTTATTTATGAAGAAAAATTGATCTGATTCGGCTCAGTCTGCCCTATTATTATTTGCTCGTGCTGATCAGCAGGAGATTGCTCCGATGAGTTCCTTCAACGACGAGGTTCACGAGGGGATTAAGAATATATATATATTTTAAGGATATAATTGAAGGATTTAGTAATTTTTTAGTATATATGCCACTAATATTAGGATTTCCAGGATAAGCTATTGTGGCTTATCCACGAATAAGATTTTGACTTTTAATTCTCAATTATATTTCTTTTATTAATTTTATTAATAATGGTGTAGGAACTGAATGAATAATTTGTCCTTTTTTAGCTTCTAACATTATCCACACCGACCCTTGTATTGATCTCTCTACCTATCTTTTTTTTACTTATTAAATATCATCTATTCTTTTAAGCCCACTTTACACGATCTATAATTTGCGACAGAATTCTATTTATAATTTTATATATCAAATTATGAGTATAACTATAAATGAACAATATACAAATATATAATTTGAAATTATATACATAAAATATTCGATTATTTCTTTTTATAATTCTGTCGCAAATTATAGATCATGTGAAGTGGACTTTAGCTATTAATTTTATTTCTACTATTCTTAATATATAAATATTTTCATAAAAAATTTTCTATAGATAAAGTTCCATTTTTAGTTTGATCAATCTTAATTAAGCTATCTTATTACTTCTTTCTTCACCCGTTCTTACAGATGCAATTATTATATTGTTAACCGATCGAAATCTAAATATCTCATTTTTTGACCTCTCAACAAAATTCTCTGTACTATAAATTATTACTTTTTCCTTCGTTTTAGTTTTTAGAAAGTTTTATCATATTTTTATGTAGTTTTGCATACAACCATTCTCGTAGCATAATAAATTATACCATAGTTCAAAATAATTGTAATATAATGTAATGTTGAATTGTGCGCGATAACTAAATCGTATATTCCTAGAAGAATATTACGTCTTCCCTGCAACAACCGATACGTAAAAACGTGTATAAGGTAACGCCAGACACCGGCGAAAAATTGCTTCTCGGTGGCAATTCCCGCGATATAAAATATTCCGGACGTAGCCGCGAATTTGCGAGAATGGAGAACGATGCAACGCGTGCATCGCTTCTTCCCCTCGGCATCTCCGTTTTTTTTCCTCCTGCTGCAAGCTCGTCGTCGCGTGCCGAACAGAAGACGAGCAGCTTGGATCGCAGCCGAGAGGCCGAGGTGGAAACGAGGACGACGAGAGCGTTGACTCGCGATGTGACGGACATAAATCGCGGATTCTCAATTAACCCTCTACCACTCGACAGCTGTCGCGCGACAGTGCGCGGAGAAAGAGACTGGCTTCAAACGATCGTCGTCGTAGCTTGTTATCGACCTCGCGAATCGCTGGGTTTTACTATAGTCCCGATCGAGTGTCCGGCAAATGCTTCTCTCTAAATATATACATCGAGATTCACGTTAATGGTTCAAGATGCGAATCTCGAGTAAATCCAACCTGATACTACTCTGATCCACGGATACTACCGCGATCCCAGTTAGTCCAAATCGAATCCGAGTTAGTCGGGTACGGTCACTCGAGGCTGACCGACTGCAGCGGCTCAACGATCTAACAATAAGAGGATCGTGCAGTAAAGGGATTTACGCGCTAACGAGATGCTGATTAACGACGATCGTACGTCGAACGGATCGCGATTGACAATGGTCGAGGCCAGGCGGGCCTCTACTCCGTGCAATCGTAGGCGGCGATCGATAAGGCTTAAACACCTGCACCCAAACCAACAACGCAATCGCCTGGCCGCGATAATCATAACAAACCGCGTTGCCAAAATCCGCCTCTCGGATCGATCGTCCTCCTTGCACCAATTTTAAATTTATGCGGAACCAGCACGAGCGGCTGCAAAACACACGGCTACCTGGCCAACTTTTGCTCTGAACGCCCAGGCGGTTCGATAAAATGTATTTCAGGTCCAACGCCCCCCGAGCGATTATTAGGATTGAATATAAATATTTCACGAGAGACACGCAATGTACATTCGCAACGAATTAAATTAGCAATGTGTGCCATTAATATTTGTAACTGTTTCCGTTCTCTCTATCAAACTTCCGACGAAATGCTAAAATTAAGGATGTTTCGTATGTGGCTACACCCAGGGAAAAGTTTCTTCGAGTCGAAACAAGTTTGTTTGAATCAGTGAAATTTATGCATTACTATGTACGATTAAAGTTTCTTTGATTTGTAGAAAATTTTTGATTGTTCCTTTTATTAGAATTACAGAAATAGTTTGGAATGCAAATCTTTTTTTAAATGAAAGAAATATATTTTTAAAACCAGGACAACTGAATTATTTCTTACATTTCTGTCAGTACTTTTTTTTCAATTAAAAATTTATTTGTTTAAATTAAATCAAATAATTTGAGCAAATAATTTGTTTACTTCAAATAAGGTTAATAACATCATTTCTTGAAATCAAATTTTTATTTTCCTCAAAGGTATTTTCACTTCAACTTAAAAAAATCAAGTTAATGAAATGATTTTATCAATTTAAATACAATTTTTCTCTGGGTGTATACAATATAAACTAAAAATTATCGAAAATTTTAAAACTATTTAGAATAGTCTAAACAAACCAATTTTTGAATCAATAAGTACGACCAATAATAGTGTTATTTTCATCAAATAATAGATGAAACAACATTTTCATTCAAACAAATAATGTTTTGCATAATCATATGTTGTTTCAATGAAACAACTTTGTCAGATAAGTGAGAATACTAATTCCAATGAAATGTTTTTCTCTGTCTGCATCTTAAATTCTCGCGCGATGCATCCACATTTTCCGAAATTTTTGGCGTCAGTTATTAATACCACAAGATCTGGTTAGTATCCTTGAGTTAAATGTTTATTAAATACTTGACCGGAACGCGATTGTTTCGTCATGATCGTCAACAGAAGACGAAGTGAAACTATATAATAGTAGCTGTCCCGCCGACCTGACCGGTCGCCTTAGCGGAGACTTAAATATTTATCCGTCTTATTCTAGCCTGAGTGCACTTAAGTGCGCATAAGCCGCATGCATATTCCAGTTAGGATGATGACGCAGAGGTCGCGCGACATCCTCGAAACGACCTTGGCGAGAGCGCTCGTGACGAGGACGATCGTGAGGTGAAAGCTCGCTGGCCGGCCTTCCGACTGGAAGTCGCGCACGTACTTGATGATCGGCGATGATCGTCCACTCTTCTCTCAGGGAAACGTTATCTCCCGCGAAGAGAACGCGCAGACGTATGGACGTGAGTTGGTTGATCGGATTTCGAGAGACGGGGAATTGAGAAATCAGACCTCGGATTTCAAAGCCCACCGCGGAACTCCGATCGATACATATTTAAACCCTCTTTCTTCACTGCGCCGAACTCTTTCCACAATTATTTATATAAAAAATGAATTTTTTATGCATTTGACGTGTACACACTGCTCAACGCGATTATAATAAATTAAATTAATTAATTAAATGGAAATCTCTTTGTAATATTGAAAACCACCGTAATTTTAAATTTGCGCATTGTTGATGCGATTGACATAATTAATTCACAATGGAAATATCTTTTTCAAGATTGAAAATTAATATAACTGGAAATAAAAAAAAAATAAATTATTGAACAACAAATTTGGAAGATTTAAATCGCCGTTCGTAAATACGCTGCTTGACGGAATGCAAGATGACGCAAGACTTACGCCACAATTGATCAAAGACGATCGAGGTTGTTGGTGTCGTTGCGTCACCACTTACAGCTAATGACTTCGTGGTTTTTGCGCTCGATCATCCGGCTGTCTCCCTCGGATAATCCGTCTTAATCAACCAATCGAGGGGGGTTCTCCCACTAAGTATAATCGCTACGTTCCTTATAATATCGCGGAGTTCCCACGAATAAACGAAGATGGGAATAACGTAATGATATATTATGTATGACATAATTCATCGGTTAAGCTCGTAAGACATGTATTTTTAAACTTAATTACCTCGACGATTTCCGAACAGCGCGGCGCTCCGTTTCACGCTTTCACACCGCGTTTTTTTACCTGGAGGGTATAGTAAGGTACAGAATAATGTTGCATTTAATGCCAAAGAAAATTACGGGAAAAAGGTAAATTTGGCTTCCACGCCCTTCAACTTGCATTCAGTCAGTGTAAATGGCTCTCGAGCGCATGGTAAAACAATCAATTGAAAAGGCGCGACCTTTCTAACATTAGCACGCCTGGCGCGTACGATCTCAACGTGAAAGTTTGTGCAGCTTTCGTCGGTCATAGGCGACTGTGTCAGCGATCGAAAGTAAAATCGGAGCGCATCATAGATCGCGCGGAGAGATCTTGCGTAACTCGATTATAGACCGGCGCATATTCTCCAAGCGCGTATTACAGGATAACAAATTTTCATAAATTAAAAGGAGTGGTATTTAAATTCCACTTTATACGATCCATAATTTGCGATAAAATTTAAGACAGAATTCTACTTATAACTTTATATCAAATTATGTATAGAATATTCGATTGTTTCTTTCTTCGATATAGTAGTTAGGTTATTAAAAAATATGACATAGTTAAAGTGGGCTTAAAAGAAGAATTATTAGATCGTCGTTTGAACATGGAGGGCATTCTTATTTTCAATAAGAAAAATTAAATCGATCGTCTTTTCGTTGTGCCACGTATTTTTGAGTAAATTCCGCAAATTTTGAAGTTAGAATTATTTTTATCCAGAAATGTATGTCAATGTAAATAATTTTCCATGCGCGATATAAATTCGCTCGTTATTTTTATTAGGCGTTCTCGATATCACTGATGAGAAATTTAATAGTTCGGATGATCGTTCATTATCCTAAGATCGTAATTGAGAGATGCGATAATGGATAAACATCTTGAGGACGAAGAAGAAACCCCGTCGCTGAGACGTGAAAGTACTCGTCAAACTATGCTCCACGAATTCATGGGGATCGAATTCCTGAATCTGCTATATTATTATCTTCAGAAACTCGAATATTGAACGGAGGTCTTTATTTTCTTTGAAAAAGAATAATGGAATTCAGTTACAAAGCTCTATGAAAAATTATACGGTATATTAATAGACAGAATAATGAAATACATTGTGTGTAAAGAAATTAAAAAAAATGTACGGTATATTCATGACCATGAATATAAAAGAGAATTTGAAAAATATAACGAATAATACACTTTATTAACCAAGTCCAGAGAAAAAATTGTTGAATATTTTTGCGCTTGAAATATATCACGAAATATTTATCGTCTTCCATTCTACGTATTTTAACTCGGATTTTATTGTATTTGAATTTATCCCTTTGATTAAAGTAATGTAAATTAATTTCATATTATATTAAATTTTAAATCGAACATAGCAAAAAATTGTTGAACCAAAAGAAACGTAAAGAATGACTTTTTTCCTTAAAAAATCATGACTTTTTAGAGTTTTAATATTAAAAAAAAAATGTTTAGGATATACTCTTCAGATATAGCACTTTAAGAAAAAAAATCTGTCATAGCGCACGTTTCAGAAAAAGGTGTTTATTAAGGTATAAGAGGATAATTTTCGAGAAAATGAACCGACGTGTTCCGGAAAGCACCTTTGCATAAAGGGAACTTAGAACTGTCAATACATGGCGACAGAAGTACAATATTTAAATAATAACGTTAAAATAATTGCATTTTTTAAAAGTTGAGTCTTAATTAATTTAAATTTATTAAAATAATAACGTAGAGAAGATTTAGCCGAAACTTTCGCTGGAGTCACACAGACCAATGACTGTTAAGAGTTAATATAAATAATTAAAAGCGATTGAAATATCAAATCACGACGATAGAAGTGTCAAATGAAGTTACCACAGAGAACTTTGTATTTCATATTATAATAAGATTATCCAGGAAACATCTATAAGCCCGTTTGACGAGAGATCCCCCGATCTTTCTTTCGACTCTCACGGGAGAACGGCGGTTTCCCCTTTAGCTACACAAGGGCTAATTCACGGGGGATGTTACAGGCGCATTCGCACGGGGCGGGCGCAGGGGTGAGCGACCGGTCAGAGTGCTTCTTGGCGAGAGAGGGTACGTCGTAAGGACGCAAAGGCGCCGCAATCGATACTCCATGCACGATGGAGTAACATCGGCGTGGAACGCCACTCTCCGATATTTGTCCGCGATATTAATTGTAAACAGCATTGATCGAATTTGAGTGATGTATTTTGAATTTGCACGGTCAAAAAGCGCCCGAATTTCAATCGTCAATTTACAGCGCGTACCGCGGATCCTTCGGGAGATTTACAATCAATCTCACGAACGATTATCTGATCTCGTGTACACTCACGGATACTTGACTCATCTTGGCGCGTCGCTTCTTTTTTTATTATATCGTAAAACCGGTTACCAACAATTAACGACAGTAATCAACTGAAAATCGTTTTCTTGTTTCTATTAACCTCGACTTTTCCTGTAGGCGCAATTTGCACCTGCGGTTGAGTTATTTAAGAGGGAATTGCTTTCAATAATTTCCCCAGATAAGCAAATAATTTCCCGAGATAAGCAAATGTGTGCAATTGAGCACAAACATACAGCATTTTATTAGCTATTTTACTGGCGCCTTGACCTAACAGATGTTCGTAGAAATGACATGCATGCTAATATTATAGATGACTGTGCAGCCGTCGATACTAGTTTGCGTAAAAAGAAAGTATGCCGCTTCAATAAGGAGGTATATATACCTTTTTTTTCTCTCGCGCGCGTGTTTTTCACATTATTCACAATTCGACGACTCGGTGAACTCATCGTCACTGATAGGCGACTTTTACAAAGCTCTCTGACCAACAACTAGATAAATTCGTGTGGAAATGAATGCGGAAGCAATTGTCTACATGTTTGAATCGTACGATAGCGCGTATCAGTTAATCTCCAAATCGAGGATTAAATTGTCAATAAAAAAATCTATGACTTATCTACGGATATATCACAAATTGTAGAGGAAAATCGTCAATATTGGCTTATCCCTCCTGAAGTGGCATCGCGTACGAGTATTTATCGAAAACTAAACATTGCACATTACAATTCTTTTTCTATATATAATAAAATCTGCTAAAAACGGAAATAAAATTTGCACGATTTTCTCTAGTTGGATCAATAGTGAGTAAATTATTGATGATATTATTATAAATTATTTTACATGTTTGTAAGAGCTTCCTAAATCTATTTTATTTATATTTTTCTCTTTCATATTTTCTCGGTAATGCGGTTTGAAACATAAAATCACTGGGCAGCATAAAATGCACTATCCTCCATAAGAATAGACAGTAACTACGAAATCTTCAGTTACTGCCTAGGGTGCCAGTTTTGGGACCCAATTTCTCAGACTCTCTTTTTGAATTATATTGCATAAAATTAATTAGTACATTAATTATTACAAGTGATGCATTCGAGCGAAGTGAGATGAGAAAATACAGAGATTTATTCTCGACTAAAATAAATGATTGAAAAAATTTTCTCATCTCGATGAGCTGAGATTCTTGAATTTTACGTCAAGATGTTCGAGGCTATTGACTATCTCCTATCATTTGTTTTTTTATAAAGAGATAGCGTATTATTTATGACTAACATGGATTTGAAATAATACAATGAGAAATAATGAGGAACGAAACGAGACGAGACGAGAAAAAACAAATAACAGATAATAATCTCAGAAATATCTTAAAGAGACGAGAAAGTTCAAGATTCTCATATAAAAATGCATCACTATTACAAAATATGAAATAGTATTATACAATCTGTTATACCATCTAAAAGAAGACAAAAGACTTTCTAGTTTGTATTTATGTTTCTAATTAATAGTCAATATTGGATACTATTTGATATTTTTGTTATCTTTAACATCATTATAAATTGTTTTTATATTAATTGGGCAATTATGAATATTTCTATAAAATTTCTTTTTACGAGATTGTTTTTCGCCAATTCTATATCAAATCGATGCAAAGTCAGACGGAAAATTTATATAGTTGCGAAATTAATTGTCTGACTAAAGTATTTATATTTTTATAACTTTTGCCAAGAAATATTATCTAAAAACAAAATAAGATGACAGTACTGGCGTCTTTCTTTGAAACGTTCGTTGAAATCACGAGTGTCTGGATAACAATCTCGCACGTTTCCGTATTCAGAGGCGTACGTTAAAATCAAGGCGAATGTGTAAAATAAAAATACCGCGCTCGTTCGTATTCACGGAGACGCTCGTTTAAATCGAATCGCAAATAGCTAAATAAAAGAATGCCGCCTCCTACATTCTTTGTCCCGCGGGATTCGAAGGAAGCCGGTACACAAAATTCGCCGCAAATGTTTGCGATGACACACAGAAGGATTCGTCATCCGCACGCGCGTGCGCGATGAAAACGAGCGGGGAAAAAAAACGGAAAGAGTCAAGCAGGTATCTCGCATAAAAATGCACATATTACCGTGCCGCATAAATATCACGTTGCTAAATGTGCCATCGCGGTCGAGCGGGTTTTAGGGGAAACAGAACAATTCCCACGATCCCCCGCGACCCCGTGCCTCTCTCCGTTCGTGCCTTCGCGAACGGAGCCGCGATTTGTCGTCGTCATTATGAATTCGCGTTTCCGCGACCGCGAATCGTTCCTTCGTGACCGTGGAGATTCGACGACGTTTAATCGCTGTTCGTGAGAAAGTGCCAATGTAGAAGAAGAACGGAAGGCATCGTTTTCCGAGGGTTGAAGACTTCGCAAATCGAAAAACGAAGTAAAAGTTTGGCAGAACACGCCAGTCGGTTTTGAGAACACAACGTAAAAATTCAAGAAAAATACCTCGGGCCTAGAACGAGGAAAAATTTAATTTCCGGTGAGAAAGAATTTCACGGTACACACGTCATATTGTATACACAGCGAATATTATTGCACTTCGTAGAATATTACACGTCGTGATGCAAAACGACGAAGAATCTGCATTAAGGTAGACTTGCGCGACTCGACCGCAAAATTAAATTGCGATCATTTATCGGGATCTTCGCTGTTAATTACGTTGAAAATTGAAATAGAATTCTCGACTTCGAGGCCCCTTGTCGGAAATTGCGCCGAGCAATTTCAACATCACGTGCAGCTTCGTTTTTAATAAAATAGAGCAGTATTTTTCCTTGTAAAATACGTATAATAGTTTTTTAAGATGTTTCGTAATTTATAAAATGTCATACACATTTTTGTATCAGTAAATGTGCTTGAATTATCGACATTCGACGCGCGCAATTTTTCCTCAAGGATAGAAAGTAATGAGTTACAATTAGTAACACCATTATTTTATTCATTATCGTCACTTTCTTTCAGGATTACTTAAGTTAATATTTTTATATTTTTATATATTTTTGTAATTAAATTAAGTAAAAGTTAATGATTTATAAAATCAATCTAGTTCCGTTAAAAGTTACGCGAACAAAAACTAATTAGTTAAAAGTTAAGATTAAATTAAATTTAATTTAAAGTTAATTTTGAAAAGATTATTAAATTCTTTGAAATGGATATAAGCAAGTAGTGCAGCGAAAAGCCGTTGTAATTGAAAAAGCTTCGTTAAAAAAATGTATTAACCTTGACCTTCGACTCCAAATATTTTACTCATAGTTGGCAAAAACAAATTCGAAAAAGTTAAGCCGTTTTTTTTTTTAGAACTCTCGCGAATGGACGGACAGACGAACAATGTGAAATTATAAAGTAGCTTGCTGCACTGCACTACTTCACGCTTATTTCTCTTTATCTAATATCAGTGACGCACTTTATCTAAATTACACAAATGGTGCGATATTTGATAGAAATATTGCAATTTCAAGGAGAAGAGATCGTGACAGTGCATACGCCGCTCATTGTTTGCACATGACGTACAACGATCTGCGTGAAGGCTGCACGCGAAACTTCACAAAAGAATCTATCAATTTTCAACATAATATCAGTAAATCGATATTCGAAATTTTACAACAACTTCTAGTAGTCAGTTTTATGTGCGCGGGCGAAAGAAAAGTTTCGCGACTTCCGAAGAAAGTTCTGAGTAAGGTCTCAAAGAAAATTCACCTTAACGTTCGTACGTTTTTCTAAGAAAAGTTCTGTCAGCCGGAAACCATTCTCTGTACGTAGGAGAGAATCTCGGGAAGCGAACGGCCTCGCTGAGACGACGAAAAATTGGAATATTTATGTAAAGAGTTCGCCACGCTCGTACATTCTTTTTTTCTCGGGATATTTCGCTTTGTCCGCACAACGTCTAGTGGCGAGCAACGAGTCGTTCAGCGCCGATGTAGATACGGCCTGCATAACTTTGAGATAAGAAGGAATTTGCAGATCACAGCCGCGATTATCCGCGAAAGAGAAGTCTATGTCGTTCGTCGAATGTCGAGGAAAAATGCGGAATGTATGCAAAGCGGGGAAGACAGTATGTTAAAGCCCGTTATTTCGCTCGCAACCTTGAGACGATTTTCTCGTCTCTCGAGCTGCAGCGTTTACCGTTAAAAGGCTCCCGCGCAACGACGGGAGGCGCGTGCCTCAAAGTCAGATAGCAGTACTTAATGCAGTAACGCGAATACACAGTGCTTTCCTATCGCGGGCGATTTACACGTTTAACGCTGAATGGACATGATGCGCCGCGGGGGTGTTCATCGCGGGCGGCATATGTGGCTCGCTAAACGCCAGGACACGTGCCCCGAGATTGGGCAAGTGCATTAGCGTTTAAACCTTTGAGCCATTGGACAGAGCCATTCCGCCTTCTCGGAATTCTAATTTCGATGGTATTAGTAGTTCCATTTGAGAGAGATATTTAACGCGGAAATGGAATTTTGTGAGGGCGAGAACGCTAAAGGGCTTGCTTCAAAGGCTTACTCGTGAATGCCCCGATGTCAAAATCAGCTGCGAATACAACGTTATATTTGTACGGACGAGATTGGCCGGTTGTCGGATGTAGGAATACCTCTGCGCGAGGGGCTGATGATTCGGTTCGCATGTAAGGATTATAACGCGTAGTTTCCAGATTCAGTGGAAGTATTTCATCATTTCAACGCAGTAGATAGAACCGGGTGAATATGATTAATTTATGTTAATATGTGATTAATGTTCATCACGTTTACGACAGAATAATGATTTATATTACAATATTTCAGATTATTCGTGCATATTTTATGTAAAACTGAAAATCCTACAAACGTATGGATTTTGTTGAGTCACTGTCGAGTGAACATATAAATATGAAATTGCTGCTCATATATACATTGTAAAACAAGCTAAATTGACGATTCATTATCGAAATCATAGAACCGAAGAATTATAATCGATTTGAAACAGATATTTAATATTTACACAAAGAAGAGTTTCTTTAAATCAAAGAAAGTGCATCGCTATAATCGGTTAAAAAGAAAAGTTTCTTTGATTAGAAGAAGTTTTTTGGTTCTTCCACTGGAAAAAAGACTGGTTATAATTACCAAATGTATAGTGAAATAGTATCAATTAAATATTTGGTCAA
>QKQZ01047137.1:0-26316 GCA_003595255.1 Solenopsis fugax
CAGCGTGCCGCCTAACGGGACCGTGCGCGGTCAACAACCCGAGTGGGGACATTAAAGGACGGCGTGCACGGGCACCTCGGGGAATGCGAAGTCTCTCTCGCTGCGCAAGATTACCGCGTTTCTTGATTAACTTGTAGGGAAATCTACTTGCATCGCACCGCATTACAAACTCTCGTAACTCATTTGTAGGGTTGGGTAATTAAAAAATTAAAAGTTAAATAATGAAGTTAATAACTTTTAAATTAACTTAGTTAATTGAATAATTTAATTTAATTCATATTTTAATAATATTAATCATTAATATAACATTTGTTATAAAAAGTGAAGGTTAGAATCATAATCCAGCATTGAAAGATTAAATAAACAATGCATAAATCTTACATTGAAACATATTAAATGTTGTAAGTTACACAAAAGATTTCTGCAATGTTACTACAAGCTTGCGGTAACGTAGAAAAGTCTGCAATTTTAAACCTGAAAATCTTTATGATATTTCGGACTATTTGGGATCGTCTACACAGAAAAAAATTAGTATCAAATTCATCGTTTCATATATAAGCAAGAATATAAAATCTTCTTGGAAGAGTTTATAATCTTAAACAGACATAATTTGCTAACATAAAGAAATTTTGTTTCTTCATATAAGCAAATTATGTCTATTTAAGATTATCAAATTCTTCCTAGAAGATTTTATATTCTTGCTTATATATGAAACAATGAATTGTTGATTTAATACTCATTTTTTTCTGTGTACTGGTTTTACTGGTGGAAGAAACGAAACGCAACGCCAGTAATTTTCACTTCTGCCAACTGCATTATTTTTACTAGTAATAACCAAACCCATTTTCGAACAGACTAATAGTCGCTAATAACATAAAGTCCATTGATAAATACATGATATAATTAAATAAAGAAGATAAAAAAGGTGTCATATTACGCTGTGAGTGAAAGGGTTAAATAAGGTGATTTCAGTGAAATAAACATTATATTCTACAATTAAATTTTTAAGTAGATATCTTTTTCTCAGTATAATTCTAAAGTTTTTTCCTTTAATACAATGTCCCTAGAACTAAAAAGCTTCGCGATATTCACTCGAATCGCGGCGGTTAAATGTTCCGGGACAAATCGTCAACCCATGGAAATCGCGAGATAATGTAATACGACGCATATATACTGTCGCGCTATCCGTTCTCTTAAGTCCAAACCGACTTGAAAAACCCTCTACCACGAAGGAACGACGCGATATTCGAGGACGACCTCTCTTGTCTACCAACGAAAAACTGCTAGCATTTCGTTCTGTCGGGATTTGCTTCCACGTCCAAGAAACCAATTTTCCGCAGGCCTCTCCGCAACTCTTATTCTTCTTTTGAAATGCTCCGATGGAACGCACCGCCACAGGAAAAGAGGAAAAGCGACGTTCGACTTCGAAGAGGGGGATGAAAGAAAAGCAAATCTACTGGAAGAGAAGAAAACACATCAGCTTCAATTCTGTCGAATAAATCGGCGAGTTACCCAGCGGATTTAGCAACCGCACCATGTTTAATCGAGGCCATTATAACTCAGCCAAGTTATTACAAGCCGGGCTATTAAAAACTTTTGTTAATCCGTAAAAAGTGTCGTGCCTCGCCGAGCCGCTCTCGTCTGCAAAATTCCGAGACAACGAAGCGCAAGCCATTTGAGATTGCTCACCCGTAATTATGAAGATACCAATCTCTGTATTTAGTCGCGCCGGAAAATCGTGGGTGAGTTTGCGCTAAATGGGTGAAACATCATATTCGGCTAGATGTGAAAACGGCCACTTCAAAATAACGAAAGAATAACGCGAAAGAAGGAAACGATTGAGGTCGTTCTCTCGTGCTCTTGTCTTTACACATTTCTATTTTTATCATTAGTAAAAAATGTAGATAAGCAGCGCGAAGGCGCGCCAGTTCTGTCCGAATACAAACGTACAAAGTTCGAATCGTGTCTGCCCCACTTCTAACGGAAATCGTAATTTCGTAACGTTATTCGCGAAGCAGCAAGTTCACAAGGAAGTGCCGGCAGATGGGGTGGAATTCATTACGCGAGACCGGCCGTAGCTTATAACCGTAAAATTCTCACGTGCTATTCTATCGATCCGTTTTACAGACATACATCGGTCAAGACGGCTGGCTCCTTTCTCGGAAGTAATTCCGCGCGGAAGAGCTCGCTCGCATTTAATTACACGCCCTATGCCTCCGCTAAGACGGATACGATCGTTTATTACACTGCTACAAGCTGGCCACACGTGTATACCTACGAGCACATGTGTTACATTTGCTTAATTTTGCTATGAAATGTCCGACACTTCTCGTTTTCTTTACTCTTCATTCTTTTGTGCTTTAACAATAAAATGCATATCTGTATGGAAAGGACAATTTTGCTGAAATACAGATCTGAAAATAATTGTGTTGAATTATTAAAAAATTTATATTGGACGTTTAAGCTGGTTGCTAAAATGTCAAAACTTTTTGCAACAATATCATGCTTGAACTTTACATTATTATTTTGATAGTTCAACATAAAATTATTTTCTGCTCTGTATCTAGCTAAATTTTTAGATAATACAATAAAATTGCTCTTTCCATGTGTTTTCTCTGGGTAATTTTTGCTTTATGGTTAATACACGCTTTTCTAAATTCTTAAAACTTGTATAAATTCTTTTATTTATTGCCGTAATTTGCCATTTTATAAAAAGCATATATTTCAAAAGAAGAAAAAGTTACTATGTACTTGAGAAGAAATGACAAAGGGAAAATTAAAGTTTCACATGTTCTTGGATATATCTCTTAAAGTTCTCTTACGCTCATCAGAATTTAAATTCAAACATAGGAACTGCAACTCCGTAGAGGAGAATATTTAATCGGGAGAGAACATCGCAGATCAGGAATGAGCTTTAAAACAAGGCGGTGATTCGTCATGTCAGGATTGTCGCCCGGATTTAGACCGGCATCAATTATTCCGGGATACCAAGCCGATTTTGAATGGAGCGTGATATCGATCCGGTCCGCTGCGCTGCACGGATAGATACGTAGAATGTCGCTCCGGTGGTAGGCCGGTAGGGTCACCTAACGAAGAAACAATGGATATTTTGGCGTTAACCCGCAAAAACCGCAGCTGACCCCTCTCTTTGGCTCTGCCACCATCGTTGCAGTTATCGACGACGCGTTCGGTAGCTTCGGCGTTGCTTTTTCCATTTAGCCCCGCACCGCTGTCGCAGCCCCGTGTTTTGTTAAACAAAAAAATAAAAACGCGGTAGGAGAATCGCGGCAGGGATATTCGCGCAGGCTGCCACACAATGTTTATCAATTTTTGCGGAAATCGCTTGGCATGTTGTTTCGACGTGGATATGTCTTTGATTTCTTTTTGTCATCTCTCTCTCTCTCTCTCTCTCTCTCTCTCTCTCTCTCTCTCTCTCTCTCTCTCTCTCTGTTTGCGCATCTCTCGCGATGCAAGGAAAAAACCAGAGAAGAAGAAAGGGATAGGTGTTTACGCCGTGTCGATATATCAGACATTATATCATTCCCCTGTCTGTTGGCGCTACGACGCAGCTTATGTATTATGATCGCGTATGCATTTTGGAACAGTCGAAATTTCATCACGCTTGTCAGCCTTCGCGTTTGATGAAAATGCGTTTGAAGAATAATTGACAAGCCTTGGAACATGGTTTGGCGATAATATGTCAGCCACGGCGCTCGTGTTGCATTATATACCAGTTTTACTACGTTGCTTTGTCTCTGGTTGGTGCACATCCTGTTGGCATTTTAATCGGATATGATTTAAATTTAAGAAATATTGTTAAACAATGCAATTTTCTTGCTACATAAAAATATTACTTTTGTTTTTAATACATTTACAAAATTAAATTTTTTAACACAGTTGAACACAGTAATATATATGTATATTATGTATTTACAATATATGTAATATGTATGTAAAGATGAATCATCTAACCGACATATGAAAAGCAATAATAATGAGAAAATGAAATAATAATAAAGAGAAAATGAAAAACAATAATAAAGAGAAAATGAAAAACAATAATAAAGTTACTAATGAACGATAATTATTTATGATAAATATATTTGATAATTGTTATTTTATAAATATATTTGTGACATTTTTGATTTATAATAATATTGAATTTACAACTGTGCAAGAACCTTTATAATTGAAATAAATAAGGACATTTTATATGTTTTGAAACTTGTTATTCTATATAACTACGGAAAAAATTTTTTATCGACACGTGTTATGCACTGAAAAAAAGAGTTTGGTAATAGCTACCAAATGTTGAGTGAAATAATACCAATTAAATATTTGGTTAATATAATAAATAATTTTACTTTTCTGAATATTTAGCAAGTATTATCAAATTTAATAATATTTAAAAAATATTTAGAAAAGTAAAATTATTTTTGGTTATATTAACCAAATATTTAATTGGCATTATTTCACTTAACATTTGATAGCTATTACCAAACTTTTTTTTAGTGTGTGTATGATTTGTATCATTTTTCGTTTTATTCCTATAGATTTATTCATTGCGTTTATTCAAAATCACAATCTCATGCAAAGTTGCAATGCGACAATTAGCGCCCCTTAATGACATAACGTAATTTTAGACGCGACAGTTGAGTAACACCTTCGTGAAATGCACGTAACGCGGCCGTTAATTTGGGAGTAATGTTATGCTTCGCAGGCGTTAAACGTCGCGCGGGTCCTGTTTGTCGTGTTATTTAATTAAAATTTCTATTCAGACTGCTGTTGCACTCCGTTCCACCTCACGGCATAACACTTTAAATCGTATCCACTTCGCTCAATACAAGATATAATTTGACGGTAAATGATTACGAAACAAAATGAAACGATAGTCTACAATTGTGAAAAGGGAAATAAAAAATATACACAAATTATATTTCAAAAATATTTTTTTATTACAGATTGAATTTTTTTACTGATAAGTGATACGTACTCTTCCTCTCTCCTTCTCTTTTTTTAATAAAAAAAATATATTTTGCGTATGTATACATATAATATAAAACAAATCATAATGATGTTTCAAGAAAACCGTGGAATTTACATACACTGAAAAAAGTCTGGTTATAACTACCAAATGTATAGTGAAATAGTATCAATAAAATATTTTATCAATATAACAAAAAAAAATTTTTTTTTACTAAATTTTTTTTAATAAGTATTATCAAATCTGGTATAAGTTACTAAACATTTAGTAAAAAAAAATTTTCTTTGTTATATTAATAAAATATTTCATTGATACTATTTCACTATACATCTGGTAGTTTAAACTAGACTTTTTTTCAGTGTACAAAATGCGACATCCGTCAGATACGTAAGAATTAATAACATGCGATTTCGCAAAAGGGATACGTATTTCGTGAATTCTAGCCGATGAAAAGGAAAAGATAGCTTGTTAATGAGACAGAGAGAAACAACTGGATAAAAGAACCTCGTTAACGAAGCAGAAGATGAAGCTTCTCTTATCTTGCGCGAATGTCAAGCGAGCGCTAATGAATTTGCGCCCGGTTGCGTTTTCACGCACGGCAAAAGGAAGACACGAACAGCAGAGATACCTGGTTGTGTGAGGCAGTTGGCGCGGGAATTTCGTTTCGGAATGCGCAAAGAAATTCGCTCGGGTTCGCTCGTTTGTTCCGCGTGTCTGCATAAGCCGTCCGTAAGGGAGGGATCGTAATTCAGACGACATTCCGTGTTAAGGGCGTTCCCGCGGCATGGCCGTCTCGTCCCCGAAAGAAACATCCGGCAAGAAATTCGTCCTATCTCCGTCGCGCTCTACGACCATCCTCGTGTCATTCGGTAGAACATAAGCGAGAAAATACGCGCGGAGGTCTCCTAATTATCGGCGCAAGCCCTACCCCGGTCGCGAATTAATGACAAGTTGGCGACAGCGGCTATGAGTTTGACCGCGCGCACAAACGTCGGTTGCGCGATAGTTAGCCGGGTAACTTCGCTCAGAATGACTTTGATAACTGCTGTCATTAAGGCGAGTGTCTTCTTATTGGCCATATCCTTCGACGGTCGTTGTGACAGCATGTGCTGGATATTACTATAATTGACATTTAGGAACAAAAATGATTAGATATTTACAATCTACATTACAATTAAATACATCAAACATGCGTACGTTTGTAGCACAATAATAAATCGATAAATTTCATACTATATTTACCGGCCAAATAAAAGCTAACAAGACATGAGATCTTTTTTATTATTTAAATATTATTTATTTTTATTTTTTATTATTTAAATATAATTATTCTATTATTATTCTATTAATATATTTTAGTAAGAAACTATTTTATAGTTTTTTAAATAAACTATTAGAACTTGACATAATTCTGTGGAAAGAAGAAGAGTATCTTTCCTTATTTAATATAACGGCCTGTGTCGATCTGGAAATGTGTTCAACAAGAAACTACACACGACATAGTAATATCTCAATCTTCTTGTACACCTTGTCGTAATCGTAGAACGTCTTGTGTAAAGATGTGCATACACGTCAAATAAAGTTACGAAGTTTGACAGTGATTCGGTTGCCTTGTAAGCTGCCGTTCGATACGTCATTCAAGCACTTACTATTAATTTCCGAAACATGCCATAATCATATGTATAGAATAGCAAACTAGGAGAATTCTATCCTCGATTATTAGTTCTGATGATGACGACGAATACAATTACGCAATACAATAAAATATTGTATAAGATTCCATACGATTACATTATAGAAAATTCTCGATTATTAGCAGTGTATAATCAGTAATGCAAATATATTTTTTAATTTATCAATTGTATAAAGTATCAAATACATTTTTATTATATCATATATACATATATATGTGCAACGTAGAATAGAAATATGGACATGCATATTTCTATTCTGCAGTGCGCTTAAAAAAAAAATCAATATTGAGTCGTATCTCATGAAGGGATTCCGAGCGAAAGGATGATCAATTCTATAACGTTGAATATCATATCCATAAATCGTATTTTTGATCGATTAAAAGGATTATGCAAATTATGTGTAACATCGCGGAACCGAATTCCTTTCACCGCGCCCTATTCGCGAATCTTTATTGCACCTTGCAAAATGTGATACGTCTCATCGCCGTATAGCCAGAGGGAATTCCATTACACGCTGAAAACGTTCCAGGTCCCGTTCTACCCCGGAGGAAGAAACAGGAACGTGCAAAGCGGAGAGAGAGCAACGAGAGGGAAGAAAAGAAGGTGAAGCTCTCCAGCAGCTCGACAGCAGCAGCAGGTACGTAAAAATTTAAGACTATTAGGCCAGCCCGAGCTGTTCCCCTAACAATAGCGACATCAGTATTTAGCCTCGGGATAGAATGTATATTTTTCTCTTGCGAGCGAAATCATTCGGGAAACGATCAGGCGAGACGTAGAACCGTGGCTAAAGAAAAGAACGCGAGGGGGTGAGCAGGAATAGGGAAAGGGATGGTGGAAACGCGCCGTGGAAAAATAAGAATTTCAAATCCAATTTTCCGAGGCATATTTAATAGGCATCCCTCCGCCGCCGCCGCCGCCACCGCCGCCATTGCGGCCGCCATCACCGTCGACCCAACTTGTGAGCACCCCTCTTTCCATCGCTCCGTCCATCTCTATAGTGGAGTTTGCCACCTCTAGAGTCCCTTTCCGCCGCCGAGGAAATGAATAATTGAAGAATACATTAAATTAGGTCCTGGTGAGAGGGCAAGGGAGCAAGGGTGGGGGGTAGGAAAGGATTTGCTGGTAGCAACTTTCTCGTTACTGCATCGCATTAGGTCGCGAATCATCGGTTACCGGATAAATGCAATTGTCGGATTACGAAAATCTCACGGATTTCGCTTTCGGATATATTCCTGCCTAGCTTACAATAGACATGAGTTATTTCCCGATCATCTCGCCATTGCGCGCTTTAAAGCCAGACTTAATAGCGCGCGAGTGTAAACGCGGCGGAATCGACCGATAAGCTGATGAGAACGCTGTATGGCGAACTAAAGTTCGTGGAATTAACTCGATTCCCCGCTGAATACCGGTGACTTATAATTGCGTTGTGTCTCGATTCTCCTGGTTTAACTGCAACGTGTGTTTCGGGATATCGGACGCGACGTTGCTGCTAACTACACTTGTAAGACGCCGGAAGATACGAAGGCGGATTTTCATTGCGACACGAAAGAAACGATTTAATGCCTCGAGCCGTCGGCCGACGTTCCTGCGAGGGCTCAATGGTGACGTTAATCGGCTTTTCTAGTAAGTGGCGTATCACTCGAAAGAGATAAATCGAGACGAAGAACTATTCGTTTTGCTCTGTAGGTTTGTTACCCGTTCCAATTAGCCGCGATTCTTTGGCTGAAGACTTCAATCAATTTCGCAGAAGACTAGGTCACAGATGCTACCAATTACGCTTCGCCGGTGGAAGCGTCATCTTTTTCTATCGTCTGCCGTCTCGTGTCCAGGAAGAAGTAGGGTAAATGATTTTTCTCTCCTCCGGGACCAGTGACGCGGGCCGATCGAACGGACGAAAACCATTTGACGACTTTACTCCAATAATTGTCGTGAGAGCTCGCGACTGTTACGAGCTGGTAGTCAAGTCCGACCCGTTTCTTCTCTCTCTCTCTCTCTCTCTTTCTCTCTCTCTCTTTCTTCCCCCTTTTTTACAACAAGCGGCAATAATTTTCTCGACTCGATAAATCCAATACGGCGGAACGACGAATTACGATAAAGGTGGCCTCGGAACCGTTCAACGCCACTTTTGCGAATCGGTGAACCGTATTTGCTGCGCCTCTACGCTGGAAAATGCATTATTTAGTCGATCATACGCGAGCTTAATTGGTCGCAATGCGCGTGCAATTAATCCCCCGGGACCGCACACAGAAATGATATCGATGCTCCTCGAAACTGTCGCCGTTCGACTATTGCACTTAGTCTCGCATGTAAGGTATTAACGTCGGACGGAACTACCAGGTGGTTTTCCTTATAATTAATTATACAATGTGAGGCGAGTTCCTCGCTGCGACCTGTAGGGCTTCGTCCTGTCTTAGGTAATGAATGGTAGACGGTCTTAATCTCCTTTTGGAACCGCAATTTTTCCGAGGATCTTTTTTCCTTTATTTTATTTTATTTTTTTTCGACCATCGGCTGAGCGGCGCTCGCAGGAAAATTCTAGACCTCGTATTTCAAACGTGGTCAGAAGATCAGTTTATGCCCCGCTATAAATTTAGAATCGACGTCTACAGACTTGGAGCGTAAGTACTTGGGCACACGAATTAGTTTCGAGAGACTCTCAATCTGCTCGAGATCCATAGAAATTATTATTTCGCAGATTCGTCGCATTTCTGCAAAGAATATTTCCAACTCTCTCTCTCTCTCTCTCTCTCTCTCTCTCTCTCTTTCCCCCCTCTCTTACATTCACTCACTTACTCATTCACTCGCTCACTCATCAATTTCTTACAGGCTTATGCGTAATGCAAGAGGGAAACGCATAAATTTGCATTTATTTGAAACCTTTTTATCAACTGAAGTATTTTAAATATTTAATAACTAAAAAATGTGTAACAAAAATTGTAAAATAATATTATTAGATATGTGCATAATTTTATAAGGTTTTGTGATTAATTAAAACACATAAAAATAAGTTGTCAAATGAGATGTTACACTTGAGTTTCCGTTAAGCAAGACTACTTGACGAAAACTCAGCTGTGACGACGCAACTTATTTTTACGAACTTATACACACACATCTAATACCTGTTAAAGAATAATATGATACAAACGTTTTTATTCGTTAAAAAAGAAACGCGATGTGAAAAACGTATATAATATCTCATCAATCCTTAAACTGCAAATGAATTTCCCTTTTGTCGTTAATGTTTAAATTTAGATGGAAACGCGACAAACGACAAATTGGCCTGCAAGATTCGGAAAATATTCGCTGTATGTTCGTAGCAATTTCCGTTTTTACTTTGCAGTCACTCTTTTCTGAGCCTTGTTGAATAATGCAACCGCACCAGACGTAACGCGCGATGCCGAGAGCTGACTATTTATAAAACAATGAATAATCATCGACGGTAACGATGTGTCTGTGGATGCGTAAAGCAATTACGCTGCAGGTCGTACAATTTATTTTAGTGCGTCGTTCCTGCAGTCGTTTCAGTTGGATCAAGCTCAACTGTGCTGTATAAATACCGGTCCATTCAGCTCATTCTTTTTAATGAATGCAAATGCGATGTAACATGTGCATTTTTACTCACGCATTTCCTCCATTATTCTTGTGTTTGTTATCAATCCAGTTTGTCGGCATTTTTGTGGAGAACATAAGAAATCATTATTACAAAATAAATGAAGTTAAATGAATAATAAAATAAAATCAATTCATGATATATAAATATCAATACACACATTTTTAAAACAAATATTAAATACGTGCTCACCTGTAATCATTCCAATTTCATTGTGAGAATTGTTCTCGCTGAAATTGTTGCACGTAAACTTGACATTTTGCAAGGTAGTAATCATACTGTGAAATCGAGTCGACACTTTGCAGAAAATGGATCCACGGTAGGTTAGTTAGTAGGACACTTACGTAACTATACCTCTTTCGAGCGTTTTTCACAAACGGTTACGATCGCTCGACTGGAAGTTGTCCAAACCGGCCGACGAGGAAGGCAGAACGCGAGGGATAACTTGGAACATTCCTCTTTCTTTTTTCGTCTTTTCGGCGCACACAAACACAGTGTGCTGCAAACGTAAAACGAGCGATAAATTCTTTCGACCCGGCTACGGTCATTAGCCGACCCGATGGCTGCATCGTCAGCTAGCGTCAGTCGTATATTACGAAATTAAAACGCCGCGCCAGATAAAACTGATTTAAAGTTTGCACCTCACCGTGTCGATCAAACGCGCCTGTCTTTTCTAAAAGTAATTTTCGTTTTGAGTCGTTGTGCGAGCAGGGCACGAGCTCTCTCAGGATTTCGATGAAACAAGAAGCAGACGCTTTGCGGATTCCACTTTTACGCGTTATCTCCTTGTCTCCTGCCTACGGTCTTTGATGCATTCGTTTCTTTTAAGGTGCAACCAACAGAAATGACCGATTTGCGTGGCTCACGCCATGCTCTGCGTTCTCGTTCGCTCAACCGCTACTTTAAATGTACGCGAGAGACGTTGAATGCGCCCACAGAAAATAATGAATCCATCGTGAAACGCGTTTATATAGAAAATGATGAATTCATCGTGAGCTGCGAATAAAACATCGCGCCACTATTAACATTTTAAAGAGATCTACTTATTATTATTGGTCTAGCAAATTCGTATTAATACGAACATTAATGCAAGCATTTTCAACAGTACAATCAAAAGATAAGAGAGAATTTTTCAGTTAAACTTTGGTCGTTAACTTTGATTTTGTGCAGGTTGTATCGAGAAATTATTTTGCAAGATATAACGAACAAAACGCTACTTTTCATGTTGCCCCTGGGACAAGTCACACCCAGATCGTTGCATAAAAATCAAGTATTCCGGCTTGCGATTTGAACTTGTACTACAACCGGTGTATCCAGCGTCGCAATAATCATAGCCGTAGCGTCTAACGACCCACGAAAGCACGAGGCGACCAACGAGAACCGACTTCATTTTACGGTATCACGAAACTTCCAAAGTGGTGACCCAGAAACGCTTGTCGCTTTCACCCCAGATCCTACAGTCCAACAAAAAAAAAGAAAGAAGGGAGCGTGAGAGGTGGGGAGGGGAAAGAGAAAGAGGGCAAGAAAGAAGTAGTCCGGCGTCCATCGCAAGGCGTATAATGCGGCGCAAAAACGTATGATAAATTTTTCAATGGACGCGTCGGAAGAAAAGTTTGTAGCGTACGTGACTGGAACGCAGCGATATAATAATAAGAGGGTAGGGATCTACCCGCGCACTACCGGGTCACTATACTTTCCGAGGGCAAATATACCGAGGGGAGAAAGCAAAACGAGCAGCTCGTCGAAAAGAGAGCTGGCAATCTCTGTGACGTTTCTCCCTTCGCATTATGAGCCTGTGTTATCGCTAAAACCACGAAGAATGCCGCATAACAAAGCTAGGTTGGTTAGTCGCAAAACCGCTTGCAGGAGCCTACAGCTAAATGAAAATAGAGACAGATTCTTTTCTAGAGATACAAAAATAATAGCCCTATATTTAGATATTTATACGTACACTTAAATTCATTTCATTCAAATAGATCGAACGGAAGACCGCATAGTTTTTTTTTTTTTTTTCCAAATGCAGTTGCGGAAATTGATTTCTTCATATTTTATATAACATTTTTTGACAGGAATTAATGAATATTAAAATGTAGAATATTTAGACGTACAAGTTTTTTGTATGATTTTAACTATCTTTTATAAAACCAAGTTTAGAGAAACTTTTATATACGTAAGATCTAGAGAAGAATTTCAATCAATACTTATCTTTTTATTTTTAAATTTTATTTATTTATTATATTAATTATATATAGTTTAATGATTTGTTTAATACTATTTATTCAATTTTATAATTATATATTTTCTATCATATTTTTTAAATAATAATTAGAGGTCTTTTAATTATTTTCTTATACTTTGCTAGATTAATTTCAAATGAACAAGATAAATTTGAATTCAGTTTACCTTTACTTATTAGAATTTTAATTAACGTAATAATCTTACTTGTATTTTTAAACAAATCTTTAAGACTAAACAGTTATCGTATTTCTAGTGTGTTACAATTATCTAATAGCACGAAACAAATAATCTAAAATTTGTTAAAAAAATTAAAATATTCATTATTCTTGCGTACTTATTTGTTCACGGTGTGCACGGTAACAATAACGAATACTAAAAAGACATCGAAGAAAATGGCGATTCTTCGAATTTCACGTCAATTTTACGGACGTGATTTTAGAGGCTCGTTAACCGTCGCGAGAAAACTTATCGCGCCTGCGGAAGAGGGATGAGTGCAAAGTAGGGGAGTTTAAGAAACGATCGCAAACCGACGCGGGGTCGAACAACGATTGCGCAACGAAGAAGACGACGCGGGGCAGATAGCAGTGGCGACTGTGTAAGAGGCGAACGTGCACGCCCTCGAATAAAATCGTAGATAGGAAGTCCGTGTACCCGGGAGGCGCTGATAATGCATATAAGTGCTACCTGGCCATTTCCTTCAGCCATCGAACTTTACGATCCCGTAGCTGGACTGCAGCAGAAATCGAAAAATATCGACGCGTCTGTCCGCGGAAATTGTAGAAGAATTGGATAAAACGGTTTGGTAGACCAAAACAGAAGTAACGGCGAACTTAAACGGTTCGCCAAATTTATTTATGGCTGGACAGTATTGCGATGTATCGAAGAGTTTGCGAAAGAAAGCAATCTCGCGAGCGACGCTTTGCGCTTAGCTCGGTAGTCTGCAGTGTCAGGAAGAAAAATACAGAGTAGGCGCGTAGGCTCGCTAATGTAGCCTGGTTGAATTAACGTTAATGAAATCCATAAATAAATTTCTCGTTCGCTTTATTCTTATGTTGCCCGTGGAGCGTGAACTTACACACGTTGTACGGTAGACATGCGCTTAAGTTGCGAACAATGCTTTCAGCGTTCAGAAAGAGATATTAAAGAAGAAAAGGTGTGTGTGACGCGCGTCACCCACGCGCCTGCTTGAGTGTTAAGTGAAGTGACAGGCTTGCCGCATAGTCGAACCTTACCGTTATTACGGAAAAGGTCAGCAACATTATCCCCGCGTGCTATCTTACGCAGAAATACCGTCAAAATGTATGGTCGTAGGGCCGCGAGATTCCGACCTCGCGCCGCAAAATGTTAGATTAAATCGCGACGCGCGGAACAATATGTAAATCGTGTGCCACCGCAATTATGTGCCGTATGCGAAGCGTACGTAGTAAAGCCCTTAATGCGGCGTAGAAATAATAAAGGGACGAGCAAACGTGGCTGGTAAACGCTGGTGCGATGGAAGATGTTGCAGGTGCAACTCGTGAATCTAAACATGACCCGTAAAGTCCGCGAGCGCTCTTCCTTGTTTTTCCATAAATCATTCCACGCGCGCGGATTCGACGTATCGCCGCCCGTCGACTACAGGCGGCCACGTTAACCGCACTCACACGCTTTCCCCGAGAATCGATCGACCTACAATTGCGGCGAACACGAACGCTCGTCCGGCGCTCAGACATCGGGAGGAAATGCGCACTTTTGTCGTCGCCTGCGAAAAGGGGGCGCACCCACCCGCGCTCACGTCTCTCGCGTCGCGAGGTAAGGAAAATTTGCAAAATCGCGGCTCTACGCGCCGTTAAAATTTATTCCCCGCGAATCTGTGATCACAACGCTCGCCCCCACGACCTTCGCCCGCCGGCGAGGCACGGCGCAAAGAGGTTGATTTAACACGGAAAGAGTTGAGATAGAAAAGTTTGATCGAGCAAATTACGTCGAGGAACTACTTCGCTGAACGATCTGGAAGTCTCGAGTCCCGCGGGTGGTATCTCAAAAGTGTACGAAATTTCACGAGCACTTGGCGTGTTTCACGTCTCGGTCTATGCGCTCGAACGTTACAATTTCGGGAGGGGGAGGGGGAGAAGAAAAAACTTCTCCGACAGGTAATATCGTCGGGGTCCAATTGAAGTCGTACGCCCTTCGTTCGGGAGAATGGTTGAAATGAGAAGCGGGCAAAAGAGGATTCTGTGGTTAATTTAGAGAAACGTCAAAGAGTTCGAAAAAGTCCATCTTCGCGGAGCATCGTTAAGCATTTTTGTTCCCTCGTGCTTACCCTGGGATTACAGCCGTAAAAAAGGTTCATCAACGACAACGAAGCATGAAAAATGGTTTCTCGCGTGAGTGGTAGAAAGCCTTATAATTTCACCGAAGCAGACAGGAATGACGCGCACCAACACGCGCTTTCATATAATTCGCTATCTTTTCATTCCTCTTCATGAATGAATTTTTAGATGTCGAGTGCAACGCGCAAGATTTAATTTGTAATGAGCAGAAATGTCGTGCTCTTAACGGAGTGTAACTTTCCGCGTAATTACAAGGAGTACAAACCGCCAGCAAATATTTCTCTTGTCCCTTATCTGTGCTATCAAGTTTAAATTGCTGACTTTTTCAACTCTCATATTTTCCGATAAAATGCTATCTGTTGTAAATAGATTACTTTGTGTCTCTGCCGTTATAAATGCGTTCGGATAGATACCTCGACGTGCACTGTGAGAAAATAAAAATCTAATTTCTTCCCTTGCTCATCTCGTTAACTCGTCGTTGATTAGCTCTTTCTTTATCTTCATCTTTGGCGTCTATTTCTCTCGAGTAATTACCTCTATGTATCGTTTAGTCGTCTCTTGGTCTCTTGGAACAACGATACTTTTTCTCACGGGACGTCGAGCATTGCGCCCTTCGTTTCCACCCGGAGATAATCGATAATCGGTACTCGTGTGGGAAACGGATCTAGAACAAGGAGGAAAGACGAAATTATTCCGAGTCTTGGAGTTGAAAGTCTCCCGAGATATTCGCTGGCGAATTTCATATTTTTACTTCTTGTAGATGCCGGGCGTCGAAGTCTTCCAAAGGACCCTTCTTCGTCCAATCTTCTCGTAAAGAGAACCCTTCGTCCCATTGCCCTCGTAAAGACCGCACCTAAGGGTGAAAAATAATCAGAGAACCCCGATAGAGCCGTAACTGCTTCTGATTTATATAACCGTATAGCTCCTTAAAGCGGAACGTGTCTGCGTTTACAAATAGACGTTAATCGCGATAACTTTAACGTATAAATTATTAACGTCGTCGTGATGATTGAAATATTTTCAAAGAAATAATCATTTCTTTTCTAAGAAAAATTTATAAGAAGGACACATGAAGACTTTTTCTTTTTTTATAAATAGTATTATTAAACGTATATTGTTAACAATACTGTTATAACATAATAACATTTAACAATATATTGTTAATAATAATATTTATAAAAGGGAAAAAGCATATTGAGTTTAAGAAAGAGTATTTTAGAAACATTCGGTTGATGACAGTTCAAAACGATGAAACTTCTACGGAAGAAACCGATGAAAATACGCCTAAAACGAAAGCGGAAGAGGATTCAAAAGTAATTTATTTCTATGCGTAAAAAGGAAAGTGAAGCAAAAGACAGCAAGAAGCAGCAGACAATAAGGCGAGCAGCCGTTAAGGGGAAAGAGATGGATGTATAACAGGAACGAGGGTAAGCAGAATGTGTGCAAAGGGGTAAGCAGGGAGAGACACTTCAGGAAATCGTACTAGAAGCTCGCCAGAGTTTTCGTCCCGTTTTGGTGCACCACTAGTGCTGCTAGAAGAGAGACGACAGTGTAAGAAAAATAAAGGCTTCCTCCATCTTCTCCTCCTCCTCTCTCGGTACAGAACGCCGCTTCTTCCATCCCTCTTCTTGCGAATCGCGTTTCTCCTTACTACGACTTGCTTACTTTTCGTTCGCGTCGAGTTCCGTTTCCCTTCCCTTCCGCTCTCTCTCTCTCTCTCTCTCTCTCTCTCTCTCTCTCTCTCTCTCTCTCTCTCTCTCTCTCTCTCTCTCTCTCTCTCTCTCTCTCTCTCTCTCTCTCTCTCTCTCTCTCTCTCTCTCTCTCTCTCTCTCTCTCTCTCTCTCTCTCTCTCTCTCTCTCTCTCTCTCTCTCTCTCTCTCTCTCTCTCTCTCTCTCTCTCTCTCTCTCTCTCTCTCTCTCTCTCTCTCTCTCTCTCTCTCTCTCTCTCTCTCTCTCTCTCTCTCTCTCTCTCTCTCTCTCTCTCTCTCTCTCTCTCTCTCTCTCTCTCTCTCTCTCTCTCTCTCTCTCTCTCTCTCTCTCTCTCTCTCTCTCTCTCTCTCTCTCTCTCTCTCTCTCTCTCTCTCTCTCTCTCTCTCTCTCTCTCTCTCTCTCTCTCTCTCTCTCTCTCTCTCTCTCTCTCTCTCTCTCTCTCTCTCTCTCTCTCTCTCTCTCGCTCGACCTCTCCTCTCGAGAATTATTAAAGGGAAAACACCCACACGAAAATCCGTTTTCGGCTGAACGGCGACGTGGCAGCGGGAAGCGGTGGTAACTCGCGGATTCTCGTTGCCTTTCGTGGTTCGCGCCGACGCTCGCCGCGTGCTAGATAAAGATAAATGTCGCAAACGAAAGAAAATTACGTACTACGGGCGCCACGACCTGCTGCTCGTGAAATTTTTAAGCCGCCCATAAATATTCCATTCATACTTTTACTCTCCTGCCGGTGGATATAGTCGCGCCGGCAGCTGCCTCCGCTGCCTCCGCTGCTTGCTCGCGCGCAGGAGCGATTCGAAAAAAATACAACGAACGAAAGCGATCCGTACATACGCCTGGGTTCCCGACGTGCGCTCGCGCGTGCACCGGGCCGTGATCAAAGCCGCGTCAAGCCGAACGGAAACTTTCGGACGGATATTCCATATATTGCACAACGGCTACCTTCAAATTTCGAAAGTTCGATAGCCGCCGGCGCCATTATTACGTATAAATGGAAGTTCGGTCGAATCGCGGCTGGCCTGATTTGCCATGTTTTACACCGTACCTAACGAACTGAACAACAATCGATTTAACGCACGGTTTGCTTAATTGCGTTTCGCGATCAAAGCGCGGAGCGCCGAACCGCGAGACAACGTCGAAAATATGAACATCTTTATGCCGCATTATGATCGTTTACATGTGTTCGTATGTGGGAATTATAATCCTGAACATGACACATAATACTTCAATCCACGCCGATATTTAATATCTCTCGAATCGAATATCAGTTTTATTTGAACGTAACATAAATTAACGAGATGAATAAAAGAAGGGACGAGGAAGATTGGGTTTTTATTTCTCACAATGCACGTCGATATCTGTTCGAACATAATTATCACGATAACTTTAAAGAGACGGATAAAAGCAGAATTTTAAAATGACAAGATATGGAGGATAAATGTAAAATAATTCGGAAAATAAGCTTTCCGTGAAATAAATTTGATGAAAATTCCGCTTCTCTGATTCCCGATAATAATGAAAAGACAAAGCAAAGTAATAAATGCAGTAGCAAATCTTTTAAGTGGCACAAAATCAATTTTTGCTTTAATATTATACATTAATTTTTGAAATTGATATCGAATTGAAAGCTTTTTCCGATTTTAACAACATTCAGCATTCGTTAACAATTTATTCTGAAATGCCGGTGAGACTGATATTTTATAAGTGTCATTACTTGTATCGAGTGTACGTGATGCTCTGCTGGAATTGGTAATCTTTATCCACATATACATAGCTTAGTATGCGCAACATGTATTACCTTCGTATCTACGTGTATCCAATCAAGTCTACTATTCTATATTGATCGTTTCTGGGGCTTAAAATCGTAAATACCTTTAAGATTATTATGAGAATGTGTTTTGCAGATGGAACTCATTAAATTTTCTATTACTGCTATACAGAAACGAGACATGATATTTTCATGTAGATGGCAGTTACGACAAAATATTGTATGGTCTTAGTGTTTCATGCTATCCATACTTTCGTACGTCTATACGCGCGGTCTGGTCCTAAATCACGCATGAGTTATTCCGGAGAGAGAGAGGGAGAGAGAGAGAGAATACATTGAAGAATATAACGAAACGTGTTTTGCACGATGGTGTATGATTTTAACATCAACGTGATTTAGTTCTGTGTCCAGCATGCGAGTCGTTAGACTTCTTAACGCTCGTTCCACTGCACTCAATTTAATACGGTGCTCCGCGCGAGCTGCATAGCGTGAAAAGCGGAGGGACGATTATCGCAACGGAGCTGCGACTTATCGATTCCCGATTGCAGCGTGCACGCGTTGCCATGCGAAAAATCGCTGAAAACCTGTATCCGCCCGGCCAATTATCGCAAAACATTACATTTTCGTGCCCGTACCAATTAATGCAGCCGTGCCTGGTTTTTCCGGCCGTTGCGTAACCCGTCGCCGCCGCCGAGACGAATTAACGGGGATAAAGAAACTAGAATCACGTGCTGCTGAGCGTAACGTATTTTACGAATTGCCCGAAACATGGGCAAATAGTTCATTAACGGATATATATCCACGGCACTTGTAACGCTATTAAAAGACTGGTGCGATAACATGCACGTAGCAATCGTGAAGATTTCTACACTGAGAGAAAAAATTGTAGTGGTGGCAACTATAAGGGGACAACCATATAAATTTTGTTAATAAAATTATAATATATAGTTAAGTGAACTATATTATAGTTATTGCAACTAATTTAATGATTAAGAGAACTAATAAAAAATAGTTGTAATATACTATATAATATAATAATTACAACTATTTTTTATTAGTTCTATTAATCTTTAATTTACAATATAGTTACAATATAGTTCATTTAACTATATATTATAATTCTATTAACAAATTTTGCATGATTGTCCCGTTATAGTTGTCACCACTACAATTTTTTCTCTCAGTGTATCGTGACCATTAAGATTTTGTACGTTAATTTCTAGAATTCGTCATTAAAATATGGTACGATGATTGTAGTACATTTTCGGTAGGAAAAGACGACGGAATTATACCGTAAACGGCAACGAAAAGTGTCGATCGCGTCAATCGGCCTAAACAATGCGTCGCGGATTTGCCGCCGAATATGAAAAATACGTCGCGATAACAGCCGCGTCGATACGAGATGCATACGAGGCGTTTATGTCATTCTAAAACGAAGCGTCGAAATCAATCCGAATAGCATTGTAAAAGTGGGATAACGCGACATGACGGATTAAACTTTGAAATCCAATTTGTCGATATTTTTTTAAAGGAGATTTAGGAGAATATTGGTAAGTCAGCTATTTTTGCAAAGCAATCTTTTGCTTAAATTTAATATAATTATTTTAATGCTAAATATCCGTTTATAGAAATTATGCTAACAGATAATTGATTCAGTATGTGTGTGCGTGTGCGTGTGCGTGTGCGTGTGTGTGTATGTGTTGTATTTTCGTCGGCTGTCTCATATAATTTGTGACGGCACGTCGACAAAAAATAACGATTTAAATATTATGAACAATTTAAATGAAGAAAAAGTTTCCCGACATTAAATTTCATTTATCCATTTGATGCTAAATTCCATTTATATTTAACTTTGTTACAGTCGATAATTGGCTGATATTTAAAGGAATACTTTATTATAGCTGTAAAAAAGGATTTATATCAATGAAGAAAATTGTTCTATTGATAATCTGTATAATATTTGATAATGTCTGATTACGTTAGTAACATTAATGAAAAAAAGTAAATGAAAACAGTTTCTGACTTTATGGCAGAAAGAATAAAGGGTAAAATGGTCAGTTTGGTCGGTTTATTGTCAACGATATTGATCGCGTGAGAAAGAGTGAGATGTATGACAAACGAGTAAGGCGTAAGTAAAGTAGCAGTGGCCGATAGGAGTGCGATAAGAATAGTACGAATAGAATTGGTTTAGATAAAAACGATCGGAACGATAGGGGTGATCGCAATATAAAATCTTGGTGGGACCCAAGCCATATGACGTTCCAATTCCGACGTTCTGCAGTTCGTACGTCCGTCCATGCGCATACTATTCCACTTCCGCAGCGATATATCCCATCGACTTCCTTTCGCCGGCGCATCCTGCCTCGCTGGAACACGAAGCGTTACTTCTCCCATTCTCTTTTCCCGACCTGCGATTCGTCTCTTTCCTCGTTGTATCCCATCTCACCCGGGCGCCTGTGTGTTCTCTCTTTTCATAACTCTCGAAAGCCTCTCCACAAGTCTGGGTTGCTTACCTACAAAAATCGATAGTGAGGCGTTTTCTACGAGCGATTCAGTCGCATCCTTCATGTGTTCTCCTTTTTAAACATTTTTAAACGCCACATTCTCTTATATTGATAAACATTTCTGTTTGCCTTGCTATTTAGAGCAATCTCTAACGTTAATCTTATATAATCGATACAGGCGTAAAATAAGAGATTTAATTGTGTTAACTGACGTTTCTGATTAAGATAAATTGCCGAATGTGAAAAGTACAAATCGAGAAATTTTAAGAACGTCCGCAGCACTTCCATCATGTGCGAGAGGTTTTAAACGAAAATGTTATTTAATTTTACTTGATATCCCGGATATTCCATTACTGCAAACTTTTCAAGTACACTGACGAGAAAATCTTTCGCTTATTCGCATAAAATGGATAGACAGTTTTCTTTTTTTTTTTTTATATATATATATATTTCATTTTTTACGAGATCCGGTAGGAATATATTTTTTGCGTACACCGAAAGTACAATATTTTGATCCTTATTCTAGGACGGATAACGGAATTACATGTAGTTACATCTGTCATCGCAATTTCTTTCCGTGTACATTGTTAAGAATAGTAGCCGAGCGCGGAAAGAAAAATGGAAAATGGAAACGCAAATGGAAAGAAAAAGAGGGAGAGAAAGAGAAATGAGAAAGGCAGAGACGCAATAACGTCGCATTTGTGCGCGGTCGTAATTCCGACTATATCGAGCATTTCACGTTGACGAGATACGAGCGTCTGGATGAACAGCGAGCCGGTAAGGAAGGGGATGAAAGGGAGGCTAGGCAACAAGCGGAGGAGGCTCCGGATAGCGGCTAAATCATTTAACGGTAGGTACGTGCTGCGGCCGGAGAGCAGGCTTAGGCACTCGGAGGCTCGGGATTACGGCTCGCTTTGTGATCAATCGGGTTCATTGGTTTCTAATCGCTCGCTACGATGGACCCGTATTCTACGTATAGCGGAATATACCCGGTGCGCCGACGAGATAAGCTTCTCGTGCCTTTACAATTGATCGTTACAAATACGTTGTGCGAGATAGGAGGGTAAACGGCGAGTAATGAAATTTTAAGAAAATAGACAAATGTGACGCACGAAAACAGTAAGCACCATTTGTATCAGTTGAAATTGATCTTTTCTCGAAGAAACTTTGATCGATCGTTACTTTTTTTCTTGCGACACTTGTCGAACTTTAACATAAAATATTTTGAACCAAGTTTGACAAAAAATCAAACGACACATGATATAAGATTCTGAAAAAATTATTGCACGGGGAGATCGACTCGATCATTATGCAAACTTTGTTCCGCTAAATTCGAATAGATGCTGGCATTTCCCACGATTTCCTATGGGATCTTCTGCTCTCTTCCATTGCATACATCTCATTTCCTTTTGTAATACGTTGGCTCCCACGGTGCTAGCTTTGTACAAATAAATTGCATTTCTTTCCATAATAATCTCCTTCGCCGTCGTAGCTCTCCATAAATTGCCCCACGCGATTATACGCAAGTAAAAATATAATGCTAAAATATAAAGGAGAAAGAGACGATACAATGTATTCGCGCATTATTACGAGAATTTACAAAAGTTTGAAAAAATTAAAGTTATTTTATACGTTTATTTCTTGAATAATTTAACAGCAAAATTTAATTGATCATGAATTAAATAACTGGGTTATATTTAATCAAATTTTTCCTTTTTTTTTTTCTTTTCTCTCTCTCTCTCTCTCTGTCCTTGAAACTTTCTTTATTGCCATTGAATATTAGTAGTAGAAATCAATGTTGTCAACCGGCAAAATTGCATCAGTTAGCAAGAATTTAACGTTATACATAGGAACATTCTTTGCGAAAGTTATGCTCCGCTTCATCCCTCGTAAGGCACGTAGCGCTGAATAGACGATTAATGATCGTGTTTGTGCAACTTTGATGCGTTGCGACGACTGCAAGGCGCAGCCGCGTCAGCCGGGATTGAATGCAGCTGCAGCATTCGGCTGTTGCTTGCGTTATGCGGCGACCGTAACTCGGCGAAACGCGAGACGGACGATCGTTTGAGCGAGTTTGAGGGAGGTCGCCCGGTGGAGGAGGAAGAGGAGGTGGGTTAAACGAGATGTTTTGTTGTGTGTTCTCGGACCGTACGCGAAACTCTACCATACGTATGTATGTCGTGTGGCAGTCGTCGACAGTATTCCCCCAGGTGTAAACAGGCAACTTTGTCGGATTTCAAATCGACGAGATTATTCGATGCGTTCAAGGCGTCGATACTCATCCGATTCCCAGGGGAACGTCATTTTCCACCAGATTACCTTCGAAACTAACGCATGACAGATTAATTTAAGTTATTTAAAAATTTTTGCGAAAAATGAGAACTCGCGCATATAATTATAAAAATTGAAAGCATTTGTTTTACGTTTATGGATTTTATTGGATATACGGAAAGAGCGGTTTTGTTCAAGTAACTAAAATTCAATTGGATACAGATCTGAAAACAATTTCGTTGAATCAATTAAATAATTATGAAAAATATTCAAGCACACTGAGAGAATTTATTTGGTAAGATCAACCAAAGTTTGATTAAATAGTGATCAAATGAATTTTGTAGTTACTAGTACCCCTCCTCCCAAAAACTTAGTTACATTTAACGAAACTTTTTGTAATTACAGAAATATTCGACCGATGATGTAAATACAATTTAAACGAGAGAATGCCTTCTACGGTCTTAGCTAGATCTTCGTGCTTTTCTATTTTTATTTGTGTGATTTTATATACTCATTCAAATTCACGAAACTGCGCGCCGAATTACTTTTTCAGACATGACACAGCTCTAAGTTAAATAAGAATATGTAATATCACGTTTATTAAATTAAAATTAATTTAATAAAGATTTATACTAACTTGCATCTAATTTTTGTAATTAGTTGTATGAAAATAACTGTTTGGTTAAGGCTACAAATTGTTTGGTCAAAACAACTATATATTTAGTAATTATAACTATAAAATTCATTTAATCACTATTTAACCGAACTTTGATTTTACCAAACATTTCTCTCAATGAGCAATGGCATAAAAAGTTTTGAAACTTTAGTAATTAGCTCGAGCATCTTATATAATTATTTCGATGAGCGTCTAACAAAATTATTTGCTGATCTGTACCCAGATAAATTTTTAAATGTTTTAGCAAAATCTTTCTGTGTAAAAAGTCCCGTTTATTTCGGCTTACTTTTCAAATTCAAAGCAAATCGGCAAAATCGCCGTCGATTCTATAGATGCGACGGTATCGACGGCTTAAATTGTGTGACGGAATAAATTCGTTTAAAAATAAAATCGTAAAATATCGAGACTCTATCAGATCGCGAAAGATCACGTAGTATGTCGCAGTAAAACTTGGAAGCATTGATTTCACAGCTCTTTCCTCAAGCGTTCTGTTTACTTCGACTCTTAAAGTTAAAAGCAAATTGGCACAGGAACACGACGTAAGAACGTATCGGAGGAAAGCGGAGAACACGTTCTCGGCACTGACGAGGGACGGATTTATCGGCCAAGCCGATAAGGCAAAGGGTTGCTTGCACTCGGATCGAGGGCGTTAGGGTTGACAGGCAGCTCGAATGCAGCTCGTTAAACGTTATTTATAAGAGGTGCTTTCGAAATCGATGGGACGAAGAGTACGCGTTTGGGAAATATGATGATGGTCGAACATGGGCCAGTTAAGAGGTGAGAGAAACAAGGATACACCGTTTCCTTCCGGATAAATAGAGCTATTCCCCGATCGTTTGTTCGGTAGAGGAGAAAGGGGGAGGGGGAGAGAAAGCAACCGAGAAAGAGAGAGAAAGAGGAAATGTCGGCGAAACTCCTTCTCAAGCTCGATCAAACGTATTGCGGCCTTCGGTTTCAGGTCAGACGTTCGATCATCTCGACATATGGAGGAGGTAAGATCGAAGAGGAAAACGATTTTGAGCACGAAAGCACTAAACCGGCTCGCGGGAGGACTTTTCGAGAGATTTAAGATCTCTCCGATCGGTCGCGTCCCCGTTGAACAATTCTTTCACGATGATAAGTCGATCTGTCGTTACGAGACGAGCGAGATTCGACATTTCTTGCAATACTGCGGAATTTAATATTCTCCCTAGGAAAGGGAGTTTGGCGGAATCCTTTTAGAGGTCTAGGCGATGGCAAGAAACACGCCCGGCGCGGCAGCCGCCCGTCGTCTGAGATCGAAGGCGAAAAGTTCAGGATTCCTATTTACGTTTTGCTTGTAAAGTGTGAAAGTTGAAGCATATTTTGCCCGTCTTGCTAACTTTTCATAGCTCCCGGTGGAATAATACTAAGGTACGCGGGGGCGAAACGTCGTAACGCGAGCGCGCCGAAGTGTCGAACAGCGTGGTAATACAAGGAACGATTTTCTGGCAGAAAATTCCCTCCGTCCCACAGCAGTAGACTGTTCTTATCGCTCGCTCATCGATCGCATATCGACTTAATTTACACACTCGGCTCATTGTTAACGATTGCAATTGCGGTTAATGGAAGGTACTGCTGTATATTCTGTTGTATAAATTGCTTCGTAAATGGTATAATCAATGGCACCGTATAAACGCGTAGTATATGCGCATACGAGAAAATTGGCACAGCTGACAATAGTAGATGGAGCACATAAGTAATAAACGGGGTATTTTTCTTGGACGTCCATTCACGTTTGCCATACTTCTTGTCAATGTCGTACGCGTCCGGGGGGAAACGACGGGACAGCGGAATAAACAACGAAAGACGAGCACTGCGGTTGAGGCGTCTGCGATGTATGGGCCCGGATTATGGATGGCGATTTAAACTCGGCACCTAATCCATCACGACACACATTCGTGCCGGTATACCACGTTGCTTCCGAGCGCGCACTGATTGGGTTATGAATTTCGTTCCGACGAGTTCATTGTCTTCTAAGTTCGTTTGATTTAGAAGCGGTTTCCGACGAGTTCAAAATAGAAGTAAACGGAAACGGCTATTTGAGAACTATTTTAGCACTTTGAGAGACGAAATGTTGAAAAAAGTTATTCTCGGTTTAAAAAAAAAAAAGAAAACAAGTAAATATTGCGATTTTTCGCGCTAAAAAAAGGAGGAAAAGGAGTGATTGAAAATTTTTCACGGTAATATCGCTCGCACAGATTTGCGTTTACATTAATTACCTCCGTAAAGTCTATTTTCATCATCGCGTGAGCTTCGTTCATGCTCGTCGACTACGAAAAACCCGGGGAGCGGGGAGAACGCGACGGATGTTCATTCGCTGGGGGTTGGTCGGCGGAACGGGACGAGCTAAAAGTATACAAAATAACAGATGCGGAGAGAAGTGCGGGATGGAAGAGATAAATGAATGGCGCGGATCAAACGGTGAGAGGGAAAAAGAGATGGAAACGCGAGAGGGTGGGGGTGGAGGGGGGGGGAATTGAGAGATCGGCGTACACAGGAATACGAGCGAATGCGGGAAAGCGGAACTC
>QKQZ01047142.1:0-30425 GCA_003595255.1 Solenopsis fugax
GCTCACTCCCCGTCTCTTCCCATTGTGATTCCCTCCGTGCGCGATTGTGCGTGTGGTATTGCGCGCATGTATACGTGTGTGTCGGTACACACGCGAACGCGCCGTCGTGCTTCATCCCCCAAATCGGCACCCCAGAGAGAGAGAGAGGAGGAGGAAGAGGGAGAGAGGAAAAGAGAGATAGAGAGAGAAAGAGAAACAGGCTTCTGCCCCGGCGGCAGCATCCCCCTCCCCCACCCTGCGGAAGGGGTGAGCCGGCGCGTCGACCGTTCTCGCGGTCTCTTCGTGTAAGAATAAGACCAGAAACGCTGCAGGTGGTTCACACGGTGGGCGATTGCCGGCATGCGCCCTTCTTTAGCGTACGCGATTATCGGGTGTCGAATGAGTTCACGTGATCGAGCACTTAGTCATGGACTGTTCCCCGTAGCATACGAACGCATGACTTCTACAGGTCATGAATGAGATTAGGGTTAACTGCGGCGATTATGCAACGCATCGATGTAAATTTCCCCTCGGCACTGCCTTGACCGCTCTACAACTTTATACTTCTATACAAGTTGAATTAGTTAGAGTGCAGTGGCCTGTATTTAATCAGATTTTTTTTTTATTAGCTTACCTTTAACTAAATAAATACTATCGAACGATAAAGAGAAATTTGTTTTACGAAATTAAGAGCTCCATTTATATTGCTTTGCATTATTTACAAATATTCACAAAGATTCACAATATCTGATTCAAATTTTAATGAATTTATTAATATATAATATAAATACGAGAAGCTCGTATTGATATTGAGTCAGAAATGCGTTTCAGATTTTTTGAATTAAAGATATTTGACATAATTTTGAATTTTGGATGGAATGGCTAGTTATACATTAATAATATCGTGAAAGACTTAAATGATAGCTGGTTAGAGATATTTTGACACATTGTTAGAGATATTTTGTCGTACATAGAATAGTTTCGCAACATTTCCAGAAGCATCTGCCCTACTAAAATGGACATTTATAAATTGCATATAGTATTATGGTGGATCTTATAACTCTTATATGGATGCGCGCGTATGCGACGAAAAGCAATAGTTTGCGAGTGACAACTGAGAATTTTCGCAACGATCGATACGGATATAGCACGTATTAGCATGAATAAGATACGCTTTTAGATGCGTCGTACGATGCATTGTTCTCGTTACTTATTTCTTTGTCTTAGAGGTTGCTACGGCTACTACGAGGCACGGCTGAATCCGCGAGCCTCGAAACGAATCTGGCATCGGCTCAAAAATATCCGGGTGGTCGTTTGGACCCCACGAAAGAAGGATTTCTTTGGGAACGTTCCAACGCCTCGGACAAGCGCAACGGGCTCTCTCGACATGTGCGAAATGGGAATTACGCGGTACCTACCGACTTATTAAGAGGCTCGGAAAAAAATCTCACGTGAAATCTATCGATGTTGCGGGCGTGACGTACCGTCTATGATCTCGTTAACGATAGAGAAAAGAGATGGTAACGTAGCTTCGCGCTGTCGGAGATAAATTAGTAGATGGCTGAGAGATACGCACGCTCGCACGGTAGATTGGTTCTAGAACTACGAAGTGAGCGCGTGTAGCATCCACTAAATTAAAGCACACTGTTAATCTCGATGTCTGTTTTCTTATTTAAAACTTCCGCGTAATAAACTTTAAAATGGTAAATGAAGCTTTATGTTGCTTGTACAGCGTAATCCAATAAGTGTTGAAATTTTGGTGAAAACAATAGAAAGCTCAGAAGTTGTAATACCAACGAAGAAAATCGTGCTCAACTTCCAGAGCTATTTCAGACACTAATATCTCACGAGTTCATGGTCCGCTTGGATAAAAAACAAATGATGAATCAGCTCATTCCATTTCGTTTCAAAATATTTCTAATATTTGTCTTACATTGTTACGATAAGGAACACTCGTGATTAGTTCCGAAGGCGAGATAGAATATTTGATAGAAGATATACGACTTTTCGACGGAGAATAAATTTTCTCCTATGTTCGCAATTTGCTGATTGATACACGTTAACTTATAAATTGACAAATGTCTCTTCTCGCTTTTTTGTCTGCAATCACGCTAATTTGATTAGAGAGATAATATAATAGTGATACCATTCAATTTCTTCGTGAAAGTTTAAAAAGCGATCTAAGCGAATAAATTAACGCTCGTTCTAAGAATTGTGAGTTATTCTATCGCGGCTATTACAACTAAAGATAAAAAAGAATATTAAGCATCTTTATCATTTCTTACATGCTAATCTATTTTCCTTTTCGTAAGAAAAAACTAATAAAGAAAAAATTTACTTAGCTAAAAGAGATTAGTGTTCCTAATCGGAATAAGAGGGTTTTAGAAATTTTATGTTCCGGTACTTTGCTTAAAATTGTCTCTAATCTGAGAAAATTCTCAGCTCGATATAACCCTGAAAAGCGGCGGAATGCACCACTCGGAAAGTATACTTAAGTTCCAATTAAGTGCAAAGCCAGCAAGGGCTAAGCAAGCATGAAGAAACTCAAGTTGCTCCGCATCGTGGGGATACCTTTGGTTCCTCGCACCTCCGGTATCGACCCCAAAGCGGGACCAAAGTGATGGTGGAGCGTCGCCTACTGTAATCCTTAATTGGTCCGCGTGATTCATTCGGTCCATTCATCGTAACTAAACTGCTCTTCGAAGGAGGGCCGTCTTCGCCTCCGGCGACAGAGCGCCTTGGATATCTCTCCTCTATTCCTCGTTCTTTCGTCCTATGTCCTTTCCTGTCTCTCCTGCCACCTCTATTTCTCTCTTTCGCCTGTTCAATCTTAGTTACACGAGATACCACCACGACGTTCTACGGTAGCCTGTCTCGCTGGCTGCCGTTATAACGTTAAATCAGATAAACAAACGCGGTCTTAACTCCGCCTGACATAATCAGTCGTTCAGGTTTAGGTGAGAGAGAGAGAGAGAGAGAGAGAGAAAGAGAGAGAGAGAGAGAGAAAGAAACGGTAAAGTAAACAGAGAAAGTCGAATACAGGATAGTGACGAGAAATACGAAGAAAGAGATGAAGGTAACAGAAGTAGATGGAACAAAACTACAACTTCCAGTCTCCAAAGTAGCAAATAATTTTACAAAGATATTTGTTTTTTTTTTTACTTCCTAGAAACTTAATTGGAGGGTTTTAATATTTTGTTACTCAACTAATTTTATGTTTCTAGTATACGCGGTTTCTAATATGAGATCATTAAAAATTATTAACTCTAAAGGATCACAATTCGTAATACTTGGAAAGTGATCACACGAGCATGTTGTAAAGGCGCGAGCAGAGATGTTGAAGCGCGATTGGCCTCGTTGTCGGTTGCATGAATCTACGAGGGAAGCCCGGGTTAGGGTCATCCGAGGATGATGTCCCGTAGAGAGGCACGATGATTGTCTGGATCAGAAGAAGCACGAGGAAAAGGGTGCGCCCTGCGGGTCCTGTTCGGGCGGATATTATTACGAGACTGCCGCGTGTTCCCTGTTCCGCCACGTACGTGCGACGACATTCGCACGATGACGACGACGAGGACGAAGATTACCCACTTTTCTACGGTCGCACGTCCCCTCGAACCTCGTTATTTCAAGAATGCGAGTTACTTTAGGGTCGAATGGAGAGATCGCTGTCTCGTTACCGATTATTCGACGGGTCGCGTGGAATCCTACGCTTCCCATTTCCGTGAAAAAGAACCACGTACAAAGAAAGACATAGTGTGCAAAGAGTAAACGGAAAAGTGTGTTTGGAATTCGCGATGCGAACGTAACGTAACATTAAATAATTATCTGCCAGCGAAAATTAATTTATGATTTGCATCAAGCATTGTGCTCGTTGGATTTATTGTGCGTGTTGATGATATTAAATTTCTGGTAGCAATTATCATAATTACTATCGCTGTACTTTAATCTTATACAGATATATTATTACAGAAAATAATTTACTTTATTAATATTTAGTTCAGTTTAGGTTTTATTACGCGAGCGAAAATGTATGCATTAAAGTCATTTAGATATTTCATATTTAATTGAATAGTTAATATTTAATATCAATTTAAATATTTTACGTGCGATTACTTTTATCAAGCCAATTTAGACACACGGGTAATACAATAGTTTTAGTCAATGCGGTTTCAAAATATGCGTACGTGAAATAATCGAATTTCAGTTTGAATTTTCGACGGGTCATTCGTCCGCTACCGAATTCGAATCGTCAAACGGTATCCAAATTTAACTTGACCATTTACAAGGTTACGATCATACTGTGCGATTCAATGCGGCAGCTTATCGTTCCCCGATAGAATCTTGTGCGAATAAAATTTAGCTTTTACCGCATCAAAATACAGTTTTGACCTCTTTCGAAAATACGGAGAAAATTCTTTCCTTACTCTCGTCTATCTTACATTCTCCATTCTCTCCCTCGGTCATCGTAATCATTTCATCGTCGTTTCAACTTTTCGTTTCCCTTGCGAGAAGCAGAGACTCAACGCGTAGTTCCTCCACGTAACAACACCGCGAAAGTCGAAAGGCAGAAGAAAGAGAAGAATATCCGGACGCGCGCCTAACCGGAAATACTCGACGACGAAGATCTAAGATTCGCGAAGGAGTTTCGCGGAAGGATGAATAATAACGTTTGAAATTCGAGACGCGGAATAAAACGATGTCGCGGACGAAAGGCACGTCGTCAAAAAAGAGAGACGGGGGGNGATGGTGCCGGTAGTGGAAAAGGGAAAGGAAGGAGATTGAAGAAGAGAGAGATAGGACAGATAGATTCCCACAGGAAGGGTGGGAAGTATCCTCGCGTGTATAGTCGACGGCAAAGCGAAAGGATGCAAGTGGGAACGCAGACAGAAAGGCAGGCAGGCAGGAAGGAAGGAAGGAACGGAAGAAGGCTCCTAGGCTTCGTTCAATAAAATAGAATATCTAATAAGGAACAAAAATGCAGGCAAGAAAAGAATGGAGGGCGCGGGCAAAGAAGGCGGATAGTTCGTTCGGTTGAGCTCGAGAAGAGACGTGAGTTTGAGGCCTCCGCTCCCGTACCTCTTTTGCTCCTCTCCTCGAGATACCTAGAAAGATCGGAAAGGAGAGCTGATCCATGAAGGAGTCAGAGATGGTCCAATGTATAAAACGACGACCTTTGAATGAGGAGAATGGAAGAAGGCGGGATACGCAAAGTCACAGAGCGTATGGAAATAAAGGCGTGATATCGCCGAGCGCGTGGAGAGCAGAGAAAGAATTTTTGTCGGAAATTTACTGGAAATGTAACTCTTTCTACATGAATTTTTTATCGTCTTTTTATCATGTTTAAAATTGCAAACACTGCTCTTTCAATTATAACAATGAACAATTAAAGATATTTTCGATCGACAGGACATCATAACATGTAGAGAGTCCACTTAATCATATAATAATCTCATTTCGATCGATGCATTGTATCTTCCATTGGAAAATCACGATTATGCATGTTATACCTATAACAATATAATCTCGTTTCGATCAACGTGCTAAGGCGAGACCGGAGTCTCTCGATGCTTCGTTTCAATTTACATATGCATCAGCGAGTGTCATTATCCTATCATTCTTAAGAATTGGGCTTAGATTTAAACGAAGTGATTTAACAAATATGTAAATATGAAGCCTATCATAGCAGCATCTCATAACCGACATTTCCGCCTTTTATATTCATCATTTTTTCTGATTTAAAATTACAATAGACAGTTCCTTCGTATACATTTTATGTTTACGACCCTTTAGGGGGAGAATCTTAATATCAAAATTCTCTAAAGATTAAAAATTTGAAAGAAGTTATTTTATGACATCATTATTTTATAATTGCTATTATTTTTTTTTAATTTTTGGACAATAAATTTCATTATTTAATCCTCGCATAAAAAATATGTAAAAGCATTTTCATTTGTTTCAAACGCAACGCATCAAATTACTTGGCATAAAAACCCGCGCTTGTAATACATTCTACGTATTCAGGGAACTAACGCAGTTGTCTGGCACTGATTTTTATTTTACTCGCACAACGTATCTGTCTATTCGGGCATTGCGTTTCATGGAAATCTAAATTGCACGTAAAAAAGATACTTGCAATAAAAAAATAACAACAAAGTAATCACGGATCAAGCGCGGATAGTAACAAACGCTCCACCGAAAGCGATCGATGGGCATCGAGGTGAACTCGCGAGGAAGGTGTCGAAGATTTAAGTTGTCTCGGATGATCCCGAACGAAACGTAGGAGGAAATTTCGAATAGGGTACGACATCCCTCGCTCACAATCAGTTGTAAGGCTGGCGTTATCGCGGGAGAAAGACGGGCCAGAGGGTTGGGAACGGCACGGAATAAAACCTCTTCAGAGAGACGCGCGTATAAGATGGATAGCTCCGGCTTCGGAGAGAGTGCATCGGTGTGGGCGCCCGACGGCTCTCGTTCTTCGTCGTGTTTCGTACGTGTTCGCGTTGCCGGATTCGGAGAATGTTATCGATGACGCGAAGCGAGATTCGTAGGGCGCCCGAGTTCACGAAAATTAAGGACCGAAAAAAAAAAGGAAGAGTCTTTTTACAAGTTTCAAATTCGATTTATACACTGAAATCGACACTCAATATTTTTAATTTCAAAAAAACTGTAATTTGCGTCAATTAGCGTTGTTTTGGAATAAAAGTTGCTGGCAACATTTTTATTCGTTTGTTTGTTCATTTCGCAATTATCCCAATTGATTTGCTATATCTATTTACGTATTACGATGGTTCTTATTTAGATGAGATTTTTTTTTTAATTTAAATAGGATACCCCAGTTCTTTTCCATTACATTACATAAAGAGACGACTCGTATAAATTAAGTTTCAAATTGATCGGATAATATTAATCTGTGCCCCATCAAGTTCAATTAAAAAAAATTGATTTTTTAATTTTTTTGGCTAATCAGTTTATATATAAAATTATGTAATGATTATAAATACCAAAATTGTGTAATACAGAACCTGTTTATTTATTTTATAATTGCAAAATCTCTCTAATATCTATTAATTTAAGATTTTATAATTATATATAAATCCTCCAAATTATTAACTAAATAAAATATCAAACTCCAAACTATTATAGATTACTATTTTTTAAAACGAGTTGTGGTACAATTATTTAATTTTTACCCCAAATTTGAGGCACGGATTAATATTTACTTAAATTTTCAAGGGAATAATTATTTTTATAAAGGAACTAATTAGAGGACGCTGCATAAAAAGATGTCAAGTTTAAACATAAGGACTATCCTAATATATATACACTGAGAGAAAAGTTGTTAAATTGACTAAATCTTTCAATTTAATTCAATTTCTTCAATTCAAGTATTTATGTATTTAATTCAAATGCATAAAATTACTTAAACTTCAAACATTTATATTTAACTTAAATACATAAATACTTTTAAATTAAAAAAATTTAATCAAGGTGAAAATTTTAGTCAAGTCAACAACTTTTTTTCTCAGTATATGTAATGCTACTGTAATGAAAAGTGCAATAAAAAAAAGTTCGAAAAAAATACAAAAACGCTGTCATGAAATACAGTAACATCGCACGTGGCTTTTGTATCTTAACGAGCCCGTTTGACGTATCTCCTTTCCTTCGATCTTATCCCTGCGAAGAAGGATCGCGCTCGTGGTTATCGCGTGATTAGATCGTCAGAATCGGATTCTCAATCGAGAAGAATTTATTTCCCGTGGATCTCGCCCGCTGATAGTGCCCTTTGAAACGAGAAAGGGCACGATTACTTCGGCACGAGTTTTACGTGAAAGGATTTATGCTGATATTCTGCGGAGATTAATTATATTCTGCTTTCGTGCTTATCATACGACGCCAAATACATTTGAATATGCTGCTTATTTATAAGACATTCTTTTTCATTTGAATAAACATGCGACTTTTAAGATTAAAAAAGAAATAGAAAAATAACGATATATTTCCTAGTAATATATTATGATGTTTAAAAATAAAATATCAAGGGACAAGTTGAATTATATATGTACAATATATAATATTTATATTAATTTAATCATAATATACATGTATTACTGAGAAATATATCATTATTTTTCGAATTTTTTTATATTACAACTCGCATCTTTATTCAAATGAAAAAGATTATCTCATAATTAAGCAGCACATTCAAACGCTCTAAATTCTTTAGAACATTGGAACTTTGCAGCTGAATTTTCACTCCTGAGATCCCACTCCAAAGAATTTAGACAGTACTATACTTCTGCACTATTAAATATTAAAGAATCAAATTTAAATCAATTTCTTGAGTTAAATAACATTTCGTTATTTTTAACTTCTGTGTATCAAAAGTTATTATTTTAACACAAAATATGTAATTTGAAAAACCTCATCTAATCAAACTATTTTTGTGATTGAATTGTTTAGTTTCAAAGAAAATCAATATTAATATAATCACCTTGTAAATAATAAATTAGAGTTAAATTTAACATTTGAATAGATAAATTTTTTACTATATTGTTTTAAATTGCTAATATATTGAATAGGAGCAATGGCAATCTATAGAAATGATTAAAAATAACTCAAATTAAGTATAATTCGGCACTATGAATTTAACAGTGTGAATGAAATAAAATTTCCATTGCATTTTCAAATAAATACCAGATTTAGAAATGGAAATTTCAATTTGTCGCTTCCGAATACATTTACAAGATGGCTAGTAGTGCCATCGTTTCAACCAAACTGAGTCACGATTTCGCGTAGAACGTCTGCGGAGTTACGGTTGACAGGTCTGGATAAGAAGAAGAGAAAAAAAGAGAAGCGGTCCTGGGTTATTTCATTTGCCGGTCACGATCTTTTCCATGTACTGCCGGTCAGTAAATGCGTTATCGTATGAAGCGGTGACAGTCCAAATCCGCGAAATTAGAGTTCTTCGGAAGAACGGTCGTAGTTACTGAGTTTTCCAAACTTCGGCAAAGGAAGAACGAACGTATTATTAATCGCACGCGATGGGTTTTCTTGTTTTGAGTTAGGAACGGATGTAATATTGAACCTCGAAAGTTTCTTATTTGTTTATTAATTCAATCGCGAGCGTGTCTCCCAAATTTATAGGAATAAATGGTGTCGCTAGTTTTACCAATCGCGTCTTATACACTATTATGATTTACAATACATGCCTACGGTTTACATACTACTACATCGAAATTGTTAAACATTATATTTTTTTAAATTAGACCTCTAAACTTGATTGTAACGATTTAACACTATTTATTTATTGATTTCACACCTGCCTTTGTGTGTTTCGTGCATAACTTTTCCACAAACATTTTGGTAAATTAATAGCTTTGATCCTAATTTTGAAGTAAAAGTCGATAAAAAAATCTATTATTTATTTTTTCCCGTTTTTGATCAAAAATAAGCTACAGCTATAAATTAATATGTGTATTTTAATACTGTAAAAGAAATTATAATTCTGTGTAAAACCAGAGCTGGGTAAGTTAATAGTTTTTTAACTAAATTAAGCTTATAAAATTAATTTACGTTAAAAGTTACATGAAAGACTAGTTAAAAGTTACATTAAGATTAAATTAACTTAAATGAAATTTAAAAAGTAAAAGTAAATTTTGAAAAGCATTTTATTCAGATTATTATAAATTGGAAATTCACAAGTTTCTAAAGTTAGATTACTAAAAATAATTATAATATAAATTACAAATATAATATTTTATTTTAAGTTCATCTGAAATAGCAAAAAAATGTTTTTACATGGGAATATATTTTTTAATTTTCTTCTTTTACATAAACGTTAACTTAGGAAAAAAGTTAATATTGTACATTAAATGTATTTCAATTAAATGTATTTGTTTAGGTATTTTAAAAATAATTAGTTGAGGTTAAAAATTAAATCATTTAAAATTAAGTTAAAAGTTATTAATTTTGTAACTTTATTTAACTTTTTCACTACCTAATCCTGTATAAAACCAATATGAAATAACTTGTTTAACAAAATTATATTTTTGCCGGTAAAACAAACGACGCCAGCATCGCTTTAACGATGGACGAATAATTTCGGCGCTAAGACAAAACAATTCGGAACAAATTACATCGATGCCGAAAATCTTTCTTCTCCTTCAGGCAAATGATTGTTCGCCCTTCCTATAATCTATCTCTAACAACCATCCCTTCGTAAAGTCACGTGGCTAAACAAAAGACGTAAACGTCCATTAATTCTCTAACTACGGTTTATCGCGATATAATAAAACTACCACTTTACAGGAGGAAGACTCATTGTCTGACATTCCATGGATTAGCAAACGCGCGTTCGTTTTGAATTCCGGATGAATTTGAGACGCTTTATCTCTCTTCCCCCCCCTTCCCATCCCCTTCTGTAAGGGTCCGCTAATAATATCTGTATTTCTAAAAACACGCCCATTCTAACAATCAAAATACGCTCCCATCAATACCAGCAAATATAGTATATTATTGATCATAGTGTATGTATCAAGAATTCATTTTCAATGAACAAGCGAATAACTTGCGAAAAAAATGTCGTTTGCATAAAAAAAATGCTGCGGCAACGAAATTCGTTGGCGATCAAATGCCATTTGCTAACCGCGTAACAAAGCAAGAATAACATCAGTTTATTTAGTCATTTGAATAAAAAAAAAAAAAAACAATTGCAGACAAATATAACGGTAATACAATTCAAAGCACTATGCTTGACGCAGAAATGTTAAATTGGTAATAATAATGGAAAATAACTATGCAAATATTGAATGACTTAGATGAAACACAAGATTTTATGTCTTGGAAATTATATTAAAAAAACGGGGGAAAAATTCTTTTTTGACATTCTGAGCTCGTCAGATGAATGTTATAATGATGAAAAATTGAAAACGTAGCCGGGCTTTCTGCGGCGATGTTTAACCTCTGCATACAATTATACACGTATACACATTTTCAATTTTTCGACAATTCGTTTCGCTTCCGAGGCAAAAATACACACGGCTTGTAACACATGTTACCATGAAGACCATTGTACGTAATAAATGCACTCACTCACCCGTCGACGTGCCGCCGTTGTCCGTTGCCGAAGCCTGGCCGCCGCCGCTGCCTCCTCCTCGCCGTTCGTCGGTGCCGATGCTCCGGACATGCACTCACTCGCGCGGATATCGATCAGAAAAACGCGGCTAATTACGATCCCGCGCGTTAATTAATATGATACAATGATCGCCCGTCGTGTAGCGGCGCACGTTACACACGAGATGCACTTGGAACGCGTAAATGCGCGAACGTCCGTTGCACGTCGCCGTCGGGCAGGTTAGGCAGGTATTGGCGCGCGCGGCAATGGAGGGAAAACTCAGGGTACGCGAAGCCAACTTCATACCGACGCCACGGCTCCTCGCGCGGCCAACTTCGCGGGACGAGCCAGAGCGTCGTACCGAAGCATCGTTGATCATCAACTTGATTATCGTCACTTAGAATATATTCCGAAGTTAGGTCACAAGGTTATTATGGCACTGCCAAAGTACTGTTGCGCGAATTATGCGGAATGACGAATATCTTGATAGATGGCTCGTTTCCCGGCGCACGGCTGACCACGAACGTCGAAGGACTCCGGTTCGTCGGGATCGTTCCCGTCGGCTTTCAACACTCCACGGACATTCACTCGTCACTCGATTCGACACCCGACAGTCGTACGCGCACAACGTTTACCATCGACCCAAGAAACACACCGAAGACTCGGAGCGGCGAATCTTGCGACGGCCGGCGAGCACGGTCGCGAGGTTTCTGAAATTTCACGCGACGTGGCGTGCACGCGCATGCCTTAATTAGGCGCTTAATGCGCCTCGCGAGAAATTCGGAACTCCTGTCGCGCGAATTATGCGGAATGACGAATATTCTGATAGCTGGATCGTTTCCCGATGCACAATTGATCACGAGCGTTGAAGGACCCGATTCGTCGGATTCGTTTCCGTCGGCTTTCAATACTCTAACGGACGTCGAAGGACTCCGGTTCGTCGGGATCGTTCCCGTCGGCTTTCAACACTCCACGGACATTCACTCGTCACTCGATTCGACTCCCGACGGTCGTACGCGCACAACGTTCACCCTCGACGCGAGAAACACACTGAAAACTCGGAGCGGCGAATCTCGCGACGGCCGGTCGCAAAGTTCCAGAAATTTCGCGCGACGTGGAGTGTGCGCGTATGCCCTAATTAGACTTAATGTGCTTCGCGAGAAATCGGACACGTATGAGATCGAGGCACATCGTCGAGTATTGGCGCGGCAATGGACAGAAAAATCCACGATCACCCGTTTCACGTCGCCGTTGGTCAGGTAATGGCGCGCGCGGCAATGGAGAGAAAACTCAGGGTACGCGAAGCCAACTTCACACCGACGCGACGGCTCCTTGCACGGCCAACTTCGCGGGACGAGTCGGAGCGTCGTACCGGAGCATCGTTGACCGTCAACTTAATCACTAGATCACCACACGATCACTCGAATAGTCATCCCGTATCACGAAAATATACACGGTTGTGTAATAATTGGACTGTTCCGAAGCCACACCTACTGATTATGAAGAATCTTGGTTCTGCACTATCATTTGCGTCGTTGCGTTCAACACTTTGTGACGATCGTCCGTCGTCGCTCGATTCGACTTAGCATTCCCGATTTAATACCGTCGTTCTCGCACAACGTTCATCACTCTCGACCGACGGAAAAAATACCGAGGATGTGGAGCACAAGTCGCGATGCGACGGCAAGCGCGGTCGCGAAACTCATTTATGCGAGACTAATTCCTTGCAAGACGGTGCTAGACTGCCCGGCGGCGGGCCCGTGTCCAGCTCGCGAGGGGGTACGAGGGTGACAGCCAATCACGGGCCATCGTGCGACCCCGCGGGACCAATCGCGAGTTTACGGAAACATACCTTCGCTCCCTGTCGTTTTTTCCCAGAAACTTTCCGCTCGCGTCACTCCACTCTTTCAACGGTCGAAACGTGAAGGTTTGAGACTACAAGAACGGCCTTGTGAATAATACGATTTTTATACGCCGAAAACAATAATATACGTACACATTCGATACTCGTGGACGACTTTGTACGCGAAATGTGACGGGTAATATGATTTAATAGCTAGAATGTTGCGAAACAATATTATGGAGTTCTTCGCCTCCTGTTTCTTGCTTATTGCTTTCTAACCTCTCCGCGCATTGCTTTATCAAAATTGGCAAGATAAAAGTGACGCACTTCGAAAGAAACACGATTGTCGAAAGATAAAAATAATAATAATAAAGAGCGTACATTAATCTTTAGCGATTACGAAGGATTTCGATTTGTTGCGATCACTGCGGTAGATTTCACGCTCTGTGATGATCAGCCGTCACTCGATATGTATATTATTTGCGTACTTACGCGATCGTGTTGAAGAACCGTACCAAAAACACGAAGAGAAAGTCGCGGACGATTACAAGATTTCGGGATACACGGTAAGAGTACACAGATTACGCGAGTCAAAACAAAAGCTTCACTTGTTTACTTAAAGGTTAATCGTGATTATTTACGTTAGGTGAGAATCTTCCACAGCGATCGTTTATCGCATTCGATCAGCTCCCTTATGCCTATTTCCATCAATGCAGATCAATTTTGATCTGAGTTTAACTTACTCTTTATCTTTCTTTAGTTCTAAAAATTCCAAAAAAATTAAGAATAAGTTAAACTGAGATCAAAGTTTATCTACATTAGTGGAAATAGGCATTAGACATTCACACGTTTGCAGTTGTCTTCTCCAAAACACATCGAAAACACGGAGTTTACCTCAGTGAGTGTGTGCGGTGGGAGAAGCTTCGAGCTTCGAAGTGTAATATGATCGCGCGGTCAAAACAAACAACGGCGTCGCGTGATGCTCTACCGCGTATTTGATACTTGGAAATAAACGACGCTTTGTAACGACAAAGAGTACACAGATTACAGCAGGACGATCTCTCTAAAAAGACTTTCGACTCAAGTGGAGATAAAAAAACGGGTATTTCTGAATTCGGAATCTAGTGTGTTTGCAGTAAAAATCTGTTTTTGCCAAAATATTAAAAAGAGATATAGAATTTATTTCTTCGTATTTATTGTTAAAACGTTTGATGTATGTATATTTGATACGTTATTCCGACATTATTTAATATTTCTGTGCATATATAATTTTAAATCGAAGCGAAAATGTCCTTGCGTTGCGCGAATCAAATAAATAATATGAGCTTTGAATTCATTTTCTGCTTCCTACTGATTGAATTCATTTTCTGTTTCCTACGATGATCTAGGTACGATCACATCGTCATTTAATCATTATACTACAATTTGATTGTTTACATTTATCTTTACACAGAAAAGTTTCTTTTAAATGAATGTAAAACTAAATTTTAAAACAATAATACGACGTTAAATGTCGAAAAATATATATCTGTGAAAATATTTTTTAAGGTCAGAGAAAAAACTGATTTTTACTGAACTTTTTTACTCAAGACTTTCTAATTTTTTTTAGTCATTTTCATCTCTAGAAATAAATATCGATAGCAGATTTCTATAGATACAGGTGAATAAAAGACGTGGCTGTAATACCGTAAAATCGTTAAATGGGAAAGGCGTAACGTAAACTTTCGATATCTTTAATTGAACAATATCTTTGGTGCTCTCGTTTCGAATAACGCACTGTTCGTTCAGTGTAATCGACGATCACAGAAATTCACGCGGTCGATGTTCAATGGTGCGTGATTTAAAATGAAATCGCGTATAGCGATAGAGTTAAAAGGAAAATCCTGCGTTGTGAGAAAGGGATCGGGTTATTTAATTAACATTAATTAACGTTCAGGATCGCGGTCAATAGTTCGCCGCGGTACTTATAATCGACGTTTGTGACCAGTTCGTTTTTCGGGCCAGCGCAACAGTTGTTCAGGCATTCCATTTATTAAGACGCGTTATTCCGCATTATTTATTCGTTCGCATCGCCTCGCATCGCGCGTGCGAACGTGGGTACACAATGGATTTCATATTAATGACGGTACTCGACGGCAAATTACCATGCTTGAATTTGCAGTCGTTACATCTCAAAATGGCCGCTATTTTTCGCATTATCTACTTATCGTTATCCGGTAACGCGAGTTATTAATACGATCTAATCTGCGCTTTTATGGAGTTTAATTACGCTCGAAAAATCGCGATAATCGGGAATAGCATTGTTGAATGATCCAGCAGATCTCTTGTCATCGTCTATTAATCGTCTCTTGGATATAAAGCTTTATTAAGAATGCCTTTAGATGCCTTAGAATCCAGGTAAAACATTTTTTTATAGAGAACATATACAACATAAATACACACTGAAAGAAAAATGTTTTTAAATGAAAAAAAAAAAATACATTTTCTTAAAACTATATTTTGATACAAACAATTGTTTATTCTATTTAAGTAAAAATATTTACACACTACTTTTAAGTAAATGGACAAATTACTTTAAGTATATCTAATAATTTTGTATTATTACATCTTCTACATTTAAATAATGATTTTACGAATAATATTATTAAACTTAATCAATTGTTTTAATTGTTTTCTTAGAATGAAAAATCTGATATCTTTTAAATATAAAAATAATTTAACTGTAAATATTTTCTAGAACTGCAAAAAAATACTTGATTAAAAATAATTCTCTATTTTATTTACACAAATTTTTCAATTAAGAAATCGTTTACTTGACTACAAGTAAATAAGCTTAGGATCCATCGAATAAATAATTTTGTGTGTTAATTACAATTCTTTTTGTTTTAAAATATTCTTTCTTTCAGTGTATAATTAATTACTCGCGTAAAATATGTCCATGTATGTTCGTATTCATTTATTTCTTTTGTAAAATTTCTGTTTCATATAAGAATAATAATAATAAGCCATAAAAAATATAATTAAAAAAGAATAATTTTCACATTGTTTCCCTTACAAAAAAATTAAGTTTGAAGAAATGAGAAAAAATATAAAACAAAAAAAAAATATTTATAAAAATTTAAGTTTGATGAAAAAAAAAAACAGAAATTTTACTAACGAAACAAACACGATCATATATGGATATTTATTTCGTATAATTACATATATTTATGTATGTTCTTATATAAAAATTTTTACTCGGTACCCACAATTAATCATTAGCTGCTCGATGATGTTTGGTCTCATACATCTCAGGTGTGATCAATTTAATACTATAAATATTTCGGAGCATTTGATTGACTAATGACAAAAAATTTTACAAATCGACCAATCAAAGAATGTTTCAAAGTATTTATAGCGTTACCTTGATCGCACCTGTCTCGCGAGATGAAATAGTTTCGACACAGTTCTCTTTATTGAGAAAAAATATATAGCTAGTAGGGAGGGAGGCAAGTTACTTGACTTTCGATAATTTTATGTGCGTGCACACGGCGACATCTTTCTGATTCGCGCAATGTTCGACGTCAGTTCGCTGAATCCCGCGATCCCTCATCACTCATCGCTCAGCGAGGTTAGATTCGCGCTTCTCGAGAGTGAATTTTGTGCGCGATTTTCTCGGAAGTACCGGAAAAGTGTCGGACGGTCATTGGACGTTACGATATATCATGAAGACAGTGCGAGTGCGCGTTATTCCGGTGGAATAAGTGCGAGTATGATGCCGCAGCATTCGGAAAAATAATTTGCGTACTGGCGTGAAGTTGCCGCGGCGTCTTCGCAGTGTAACCATCGTCGGACGGAACGCGCCGCGTACGTGACAAGTGAGCAAGAATGACCGTTTTTTCCGTGCGTTGTTTACTCGTTCGAAGTGTCATCTCGAGTGTAATGAATGTCGCGGCGATGCGAGCGTGTGTTGTTTTCATCGGACAAATGTGACAGTGATGCTTCGTTACGGAGATTACGAAGTTACCGCTGCGTGTTTTTGTGATTGCTCGCTGAGCCAAACGCGTAAAGGTTATTTTATGTAAGACGCGGTATGCAGATCACAGGTCGTAAATGTGGACACGACAGTCTATCAAAAGGCGTCAATGATACTATTAACGCTTTTGTTTGACTATCGCATTGGCGTTTGCAACCTGCGATTCGTTTTCTGTATCTTACGTAAAATAGTCGTAGGCGGGGAGCGTCGAAGGACGATCAAAGTGTTAATTAACTCACGGGATCGTGATCAGACACATTTTCTCAATCGTGTTGTGTGTTTCACTGGTACGAGTCTCGGAGCAATCGGGCTATCACGGAGAAAGCAACGGCGACGCATCGACTTCGGTGAGTACATTCCATCCTCATGTTCGTGTAGCTGTTTTATTCACTTCGTTCTATCTCTAAACACGAGTTATAAATACGGTGACCATATTTTATTTGAGAAAATAAAGAACAAATTTGGAAATTTTAAGATTTTCTTCCTGCATGATTCCAAACTAATTTAAATTGAGCAATTAAATTTATCAACTGTCAACAAATTTATTTATTTATTAAAAAAAATATATATAATTTCCGTAAAAATTTACTCATTAATACATTACTTAATTGGAACGCTTAGAAAAGAATTTTTCGTGAAACAAAAAAGAAATGAAGGATACAATTGAGTTTTGAGAAAATAAATAAATAAATCTAAAGGACGAATGCCCGAAATAAAAGACTGTTCTTTAGAATAAAGGACGTATGATCACCGTAGTTAATAATAAATAAATGATAGAAAGTGAAATTTACTTTAACTGTCATAGGGACCTTATAGTATAATATTAATAAATACTGACAATATTATTGATTGTGTACGGTTAATATTGATGAAGTGATGTAGAATATTGACTGTGTTCCAAATTTCTTGAGTTCACTGAAAAAAGAGTTTGATAATAGTTATCAAATGTTGAATGAAATAATGCTAATTAACTATTTGGCTAATATAATCAAAAATAATTGTACTTTTCTAAATATTTTGTAAATGTTACTAAATTTGAATACTTGCTAAATATTCAGAAAAGTAAAATTATTTTTGATTATATTAACCAAATATTTAATTGGCATTATTTCAGTCAATATTTGGTAGCTATTATCAAACACTTTTTTCAGTGTATCAATATTTTCATCAGCATATGTTTCACAAACTTGGATAACATAATCGTAGAAATAATCTTAAGTTGTAAAAATATTGATACACACTATTATTATTACTGTTTAAACATTACTGATCAGTATTATTGATCAGTAATACATTGAAAAAAATAGTTTAATAATAGCTACCAAATGTAAAGAGAAATAATGCTAAATAAATATTTGATTAATATAATTTTACTTTTCTAAATATTTTATAAATAGTACTAAATTTGCTTATACTTACTAAATATTTAGAAAAGTAAAATCATTTTCGATTATATTAATGAAATATTTAATTGGCATTGTTTCACTCAACATTTGGTAGCTATTAAAACTTTTGTCAGCGTACAGGACCTATATTGATCGCGGTTGCTCAGGTTGGTGGTGTACATAAATAAGAAAAAACCCAAATATTCCATATTTTAAATATAATTCAAAGATGTAAGCCCTTTTTTAAAAACATGATTTACACTTCGAAAGAAATCGTGTTCACGGAAATGCGAGGAGAGAGAGAAGTGTCATTCTTCCGCAATTCTTTTCTTTCTGTCAATCCGTCAATCGTATGCCTTTCGACGTTTAATCCTTCGAGTCCACCTCGTAACATCATGATTTCGCGTTTCGCGACTTTTTCATTCCCGGCAATCTTTCACGTTACATCGCGAGACGGGACAGCGCGGCGCGGTAATAAAATCGAGAGAAATCGGCGAGGAATGAGGGAGACGCGCGCGGACGTGGAAAGGAGCGAAACAGAAACGCGCGACTGCGGAAGGGAAAAGGGAAGAACTGGAAGAAGGGGATGAGAAACATTGCGGTGCTGAACGCACGACGACGGACGAGAGAAAGAGAAGGAGGAGGCGGAGGCGGCGGCTCGTGCGCGGATTTCGTCGGGGTTCTCGACAAGTTTTCTGCAATCGGTTCGTTTGATGCGGATTCGCCGTCCGCGCCTCCACCCACCTGCGTCCAAATCGAAGGCTTTCGCGAAAGTTGTGACATTCTGCCGCGAAGAAGACGCGGAAAAGATAGAGAAAATGCAAGGAACGAGGAGCAGGCAGATTGGGAGCCGAAAGGGAGACGGAGATTCCGAAGAGATGGGAAAGATGAGAGGAGGAACGGGAGAGAAAGAGAGAAGGGAGTGAGAGGGGAAGGCAGGGATGGAGTGATATGCGAACGTCTCTCTGCATGAGTCGCAAAACGGAGAGATTGCTGCGTGGAAACTTCAACGAACTCGCGATGTTTACCGCGACTCGCTCCGAATCAAGCCGTTTCTTCTCTCAACGTTGACGAACCGATCTGTTTGTTAACTAGTTGAGGAATTAGTCTCGGACTTCCGTGAGGGATGCCAATTAAATAACTGGAGATCGCCACTCGTGTCTGACGACGACTTTCTCGTCGTCGCGAGAAAGATTCTCTAATTTTTATAATGATATTGCGTAAGATTAAAACGTCATTATTTTCCTCGTAACATCGATAATTATTTTAATACACAAGTTTCGCAATTTACGAAATATTTAGATAACCCTAGTTTACAGTAAAAAGTTATTTTGAACCAGATAAGGTATTTTTTATAGATTTTTGGATAACTAACTGAAATAATTGAGGTTTAGTGAGCAAAAAGTGACTTTTGCGACGTGTAAATTTTTTTTTTTAAATGGTTAACGTTATCTTGAAATTATGATCAGATGCCATTAATGTATTGTTCAACCCTTATAAAATGCATTTTTTAATTTTAATATCTTACTTTTTAACTATGTTATAAAAGATTTAAGAATTTTATAGAATTTTATCAAAATAATGAGCAAATTTTCCATTTATGACAATGAAGTCACATACTTATAATTTGTAATTGGAGCTATCGACAAACACTCTCAGTGTAATTTATCACGATAAATTTAGCTAAATGTATATATATGTATATATATACATAAATTGTATAATTATACTGTATAATGCACATATATATAAATTATTTAATGTATATAAATATATTAAATGTATACATATATCCATTTAACGGAATCAATTGTGATAAATTATAGTATGTAAGTATATTGATATAAACCAACCTTGATACCAACATACAAGTAATAAATACACATGACTTCACTGCGTTGATGCTGGTAAAATTTGGTTTGCATTGTTTCTTAGTATTTAAAAATCTATAACACCTTATCTGATTCAGAATAATTAAAAAAATTTTTTTTGTTAACTAGTAATGTGTGATTGAGGAATATAATTATTGCAAGACATAAAGTTTGTTTTACGTTCCATTTCCGTTTTAATTATATAAATATTTAATTTTTTTTTTTCGTATGAACGGCACCATTAAAAACGGTACCATTTGTAGCCTTTTTGATTTATAACGAAAGAGCCTGCGTATTCGCCGCGATATATAAGTCAGACCTGACTCTTCGTTTCAAGAGCGACCACCAATATTTGCTTGTCTTCGAGACGAAAGCCGTGAAGAGCGACTCTAGCGAGCGGAAGATAGTTGGCATGCGTGCGCGACGAGCGGAAGAGAGTGGAAAGAGCTCGGGGTTACTTCGTCGGAATACCAAATACCCATTTTGCCTCGCCTGACTACCCTCGAATCGGACCACTACTTGCGCGGGACTTCCTAAACTTCTCAGAAAAGTGGAATTTTCTCGAAAAAGCATCATTCTTGATTTTATTCCCTCTACGTAACTGATCGCGCGAGAGCCAACAATTTCTCTCATTTTGTAAACTTCATCGGATATTTGTTGTAAAATGAAGGAAATATCACGTTCTCTCTCTTCATCTTTACGATCTTTATCATGAGATATTTATCATGGGCGCGGTTGACGACGAGAGAATAAAAAACGTCTACAAAGTCGGTAATAAATAATCACTAGCTTGACTGTCGAAGTAGAAATCAGTGGCTCGTGAACGCGTTAGATCGATGTACGTATTCAGCAGGCACGCACGGTGACGTATAGGTGACCGCCGCAGTATATCCTAGAGGTGGATGAAGGAAGACGAGGATGCATCTTGCGTGAGTTAGGGTTGACCGAGCTGAATAATGCATTGAGTTGCCTCCGTCGTAGCCTCTATATTCCCGACATCGTTGCACGCGTTACATGGTGTACAGCCGCTATATAGGCAGTCTTGTCTTTGCTGTTTAGTAATTTGGTATATGCGCGTGTTGTCACGTAGACCCACATTTGCCGTCAAATTTGCGGAATGGCTGTAGCATCATCATTATGTGACAACGTACTTTTGCATTATTTTTATATTTACCGTAACTCTACTTACATATTATAGGTCCGTATGGAGAAACGTGTATTTTTACGTTTGATTGGTTACCTTCGACGCGACAAAATAATTATACCGTAATATTACGAACTCACCGTATAAATATCCATGAGAGTCAAACGTACTCACCTGCAACAAAAGAAAGATGATTTTCATTAGTGCATGTCAAAGTTAAAATCGTAAATTGCAATGTAAAACTTTATTGGATGCGTACTGTCTATTACGGAAGTAATTAACAATATGCATGTTTATGTAAAAAAGATATCGTCATACGACATTAATAATACGTCAATTTATTGCTGTCTTGAAAAATTTCATTATAATAGAGGATTGTGTTTTTCATTTCCACACAAAGAGCAAAACTTTAAGCGCTTTACAAACAATAAGGACTAGTTCAACAGGTCCGGAAAGAAACAGTTTGCACGTAAACATTTGCGCGTAAAACTTGGTCTCGTTTAGAATATCTTGTCTTCTTATTCACAGAAATTGTATCAGGATACGCGATGCCAGGCTTTCGTTTTCGTTCTTGACAGGTAACATCTGAAAGACAATTTTATCATTCACAGTAATAACATCGCACGTTGCACTTTTACGTTCCGAAAACGCGATCTCGAAAAGGCCAAACCAACGTGAAGTATTGTAAAGTTACGAGGAAAGCTAAGAGAAACTAATATTGTATATTCCAGGTTTTTCGGGGGAAAGCACGCGTAAGATTATTTCATCAGGCGTTACCGTGTATTACTATCGTAAAGCAGTTTTTACTGCCATATACTGTGAAAAAAACTGTATTTTCATCAGTAAACACGGCGGTCGTTTGAAAAAAGTTACGTGGCTGCCGGGAAGTGGGTATAGGATAATCATATTTTTTTTATATCTCTGCGTCAAGGAAACGACGACCTTCTAAACAATACAGCTGCTATTTCGCCCGCAGTATCTTATCTGATCGTGTAGCGGGAGTACAAATAAATCGCGAAACAAAATTTATGTATTATTTTCTAGGAAATATTGTTTCATAAAAAATCATTATATTTTAGAAATTTACAGGGGAAATTAAGAGAACTAGATTTATATAAAAGTTATCTCAAATATGATACATTTAAAATAAATTTTACAAGTTGTGAATTAACTTCATCATTGTTTCGAATTTTCTTAATAAATTATAAAAAATTTACGTAAAAATCACTTTTTCAATTTTATCGGTAATGTGACTATGCAATGAAACGAATATTTGGAACAAAAGCAACGGTATAGTAGTATCGGTTTAGAAATTTCGTTAGCGAAGTAGTTCACGTTGTCTACGGATATCTATGTAACTGGCTCACGGTTTCGTGGAATATGCGCTATCCGTCTAACTACTCTCATTACTTCGCGCTTAAGATTTCCGTTAGAAATGCGTCCGGTCGAGATTAGGACCATTGCATTTCAATTACATTCAGTAGGAGCTTATCTCGATGAGTGGATTTCGCTTCCCGTAAGCAGCTTGCAGAAAGTTCCGCAGATACGGCCCGACGATGCATCCCGGCGTGCGAAAATTTCGCAAATTCTAAGATTTCTTCCGCTCGAGCGTAATCTTTCAACGTCGCATTAAACGAATTATATCTATTCTCCCTCCTTTTTGTAGAAGCAGAAACTTGATACGCATTCGACAGCCAGACGGTGGGAGGTAAAATTTCATTATTATGATTGGTTCATCCGAGATCTTTCCTTTCAAGAGAAATATAATTCTGCGATACTAAAGGAGACGACGGTGGCTTGACGGAAGGGACGTCTCGGATTAAAGGCGAGAATGTATTCAGTCTAAGCTTCTCAGGTTCGACTATTAGCCAACAAGAGGGATAATAAGCTGCTTGGCGAGCAGAGACGCCGATAAACGTCGATAAATGCATATCGCAAAAGTATTTACCGTAATATTTATATAAATTAAATATAACAAATTCTTGGCTGTCTATAAAAATTCATAAATGAAATGTGAGAGGAATATTTAACGATCACGTCAATTGAGATTTTTTCATGTTACTGCATAATAAATAGTACTTTAGCAAGTTGTGACTTCGTGATACGTTGGCGCTAAACGGATTAGCGTAAAACAGATTCTATTAAAGCTGAAAATTTGACAGTCGCAAATTAGAACATCGAAAGGGGAAATATCCGGCGCAGGGTAGGAAATACAGAACGGGGTGGAAATTTCAGCTTTTGTGGAGACGATGTCAATGTCCTTGCGTCCCCATGCGAGACCATTCCCCTCTTTGCGAGTCAAACCAGGCGAGTAATTATTATTAGCGTGGGTGCTAACGAGGCGTCCGTGTTTTGGCGACCGCCAGACCAACCACCCTCGCCTCATCCATGAGCAAAACCGCGCAGGTAGGGGAAGGGGGGAGGGGGAAAGCGGTACAGCGACGGGAAAATAAATTTCACCGACTGTAAATAATCGTCGTAAATTGGGCTACCGCGGACAATAGACACTCGGAGTAGGAGGCTCCTTTTCCGGGCTGGCTTTAGCCCGAAAGAAGCTATCGTTGCTCGCTACACCGCGGCCGGGTGTAGAAACAGTGGGGGAAGAAAGAGGCGCACGGTTATCAAGGAAATCCCATTATTAATTGTCGTAAGCAGCGATAATTGCCGCGAAGGTATCTCGTTTATGTTATACGAGGTTACGCAACGCCCGCGGCCAGGCAGGCGTATTTCGTGTTAATTATCGGTAACGACTGCAATTACTCACGGAAAACTCCTCGTAAGGATCCCTCTTGCCGGTCGTTTCCGCGTGTCGTTTTACCCAACTCTCCGATTTCCCGCCAGACGATATAAACTTCCTTATTTTGTGTCAATTTGATGATACCGTTCCCTGTGCAAACCGCCGACGAAACTTTTATACCATCTACAAAGCATCCTTTTACGACGAGAATTCTCCCTCTAACTTAGAGTTATTGTTAGAACCCCATGTTGAATGGTACTGAATGTAATGTTTAGATAAACATAATATTTTTGTTATCTTACACGCCTAAATTGGCGCTTTGCGATAATCGCCGCGCATGTCGTATAATCTATACAGTGTCGAAAAAATTAACAAGAATTTATTATTATAATTTTATTATGATAATAAATTTTTATTAATTTTTTTACAATGTATAAATCATACATGAGTTATGTGAAATATATACTTTTCGCGATAACAATTTGTAGTATGAAAACAATTGAGTGCACCGCTAACTGCGTAAATCAATATAAATATTTCACATTATATTCTCATAGCTTTAGCCGGATAACTTTTTTTATACACGATGCTCGTTATCTTGAATGAAACGGGGTATTGTAACATGCACAACACTGTGTGCAGAATGATACGATCCTACATCTCCAAATATTTAGCAATTTCGCGAAACAATAATCGCGTACGATCCAAATTTATTCTGCATGCGTACAATTAAATCTATACGTTCGGGCATTTTGGTACGAACGTTTTTCGGTTCCTATACACTGAAATCATGATTGTGTGCTTGCCATTTGGTCGGCTGCGTCTACTTTAATTGCGCGAACGATACACAGGAATGCATACATTCGTCCATATACACGATTTCACGCGGCTATATGAATCCTCCGCTTTGGCACCGTGCATATGTACATAAACTCCGGGCAGGTCGGGCTCAACCGTGTATATTTTAGCGTCTGTGAATAATCAGCAATCAGCAGTAGCTGCGGCAATGGCGGCGGTAACAAATTGCATGTGTACACACACAAACTAGACATGCAAATTCGAGAAGCGAGTCTCGACCTTACCCGAATCCTAGCCTACCCGGCCATCCCTTTTGATCTAACGAGTCGTGAAATCGCTACGGGGAATCGAGCTATCGCTTTTCGGACGGATTGGATTATCTATCGCGAGTTTGAAATGCCTGCAGCGCTATTTCCTTTGAATTGGAGACTTGAATTCTCTCTTTATCTAAAAAATCTATCATTGACATATAATTTCGATATTTTGCATGTATATGGGATTTTCTTCTTAATAATTTACTTAGCTATTTCTTATTCGTGGTATTATAAAAATTATATAATTTTACGTTAAAACAAATGTATTATTACTCAATTTAAATGATATGATTTTGTACAATTTTAATCTCTTCGGTATTCATAGTGAAATATATTTTCTAATAATCTATTATATATATATATATATATATATATATGATATAATCAGTTAATGATTGAAAATTATCATTCACTTTTGACTTGCAAGTAATACGTTTAACTCTGCGTTAAAAATTCGCTTTTGTAGTTTACCTAATTTGTCGTTAAATGTACCGATTTTTACATCTTTATTATCTGATATCTATATTTCTTACATTTCTTTGATAAAAATCCGAATCGATATAAACATCGTAAGCAAATGCACAGTAATGCTAATTCGTAAATTCGCTTCGATAAATCGTCACGGCATATTTTCTGTGGTAGAATTTAACAGATATACACATACAGAGCGATACGGAGAGCTAGACGACACGGTTGGAGGATATAACGAGAAACGTAAACGTTTGCCTCAGCAAGCCATTCTCGAACGACAGCTCAAATGACGGTATCTAAATTAGCGTCGGGATACTTTGCCAAGTCTCGCGTAAAGTTTATCAGCTTCATCGAGACGCAAAGGCTTCCTGATATTAATCGTATAATTTTGTACGTGTTCGTTGATTGATTATTATTAATTATCTGCAGTAAAAAATGCATGTTGAAAAATTTTATTACAGAGTACAGAATTATCATTAATGAGAAAGTTTAAATGGAATATCATAATTGCCGAAAAAATCAAAAACAACTCTTATACGTTGGTCCTATTTCGATTCATACATATGAAACAATCAAGACTCTTCGATTGCAAGCCCTGCATGTTTCATAGAAAGAAATTAAGATACGTCACCGTAAATAAATATCGAATACAAGAAGATCGAATCAGAAAGTACTTTTTTGATTGTCACGCTATCAGATTGACTACGTAAATGTATCTATCAGTGCCGTGTTACAACCTCTCGGCAGATCGAGCAAGGATCGTTTCTCATGGTCAGAGGTTCACGGGCCAGGTAGATAATTGACAGGCTCGTGCTCTGGGCCCATCGTTGAGAATAATTGGTGATCCTATCAGGAGATGTCTTGTATACGAATCGTGAACACAGACGAAACGCGGTCTCCCTTCTTGAAGAATGAAACGCGTAGGTGCTGATCAACCTGATTCTGATCTGATTACGAGGGTGCGGTCAGTCGAGCAGCTTTGGGAACAGGTTAACTGTTCCCAAAGCTGCTCGACTTAAAGGTGCTGACCTATTTTATATTCATACTTTTTACAGATGAGATGATCCGCTTTTCGTATCATTTGCATTTGTGATTACAGGCGTGTCGATAATTCACACTAGTTTCAATTGGTGAAACAGACTCTTCTCGACTTGTTACGTTGTTACAAGTTACATATAAAGTGATTGAATCTTGCGTTTCTCTGAAATTTTAGTAAAATTATTGAATCTAAATTATTGAGATCAAGTTTTTTATAGTTGCATTATTGTATACATTGCTGTTCATTCGTCGAGTTCGTTCATCTGGGCACTCCGTTCTAGCACGAAATATAAAATATAGCAGGAACGTATTTTATGCACGTTTCCGAGATATAAAATAAGGATTTATAGTTAGTAATTTTCGTATCGAGAGTGGCGTGTGCATAATTGAATAAAAGTAGGATACGGAATGTTGATTCGAAGAAAACACGATAGCGCGTGGTTTCACGAACCGGTCGGAATTTGGGTTATTGTACGCATAGAATTTCTTCTTGGACAATGGCCGTCCGCAAGAGAAGTAGGAAGATATGACTTGTTGTCTCGCGCGGAGTACATTTGATATTGGCATCGATATCCATTCTTATTACACAATAAAAATCGCATTCGATTTTTCCCGCGGGATTCCCGTGACTCCGTTATAAGAGGCTTCGAGGAAGGATTATTCCGGCAATCGAACGCGAAAGATGCCTCTTCGGAATTGCTTCTAGATACAGTTCGGACAATCTCCCCCGGGTTTTCACCGCCATCCACCGTTAGGTAGTCAAGTGCGGCCGCAATTCGCACGCAGCGCATTCCTACGGGCGGTTTTATGGTCTCGCGGAAGTAAAGACGCGGATTCCGGGCGTAATACGAACTTTTGATGTACTCACTACTCACGGCAGGGCAACTGCAATTGCACAACACACAACGGGGCTTTCGTCGTTGTCCGGCCGAGTGTCGGTGCCTGAAACGCGGCAGTTTGTTCGCGGATAGGTCGCATTACTTCGACAGTTAATCTAAATGCCAAGTAAAATGAGAGTGGAGAATCTCGAAGATGAAACGGATGAAAAGAATCGCGTTTGCGGTTCACTGGCTGTTTTATATCTCGTCGTGAATTATGGGACATAAATTGCGGTGACTGTCGCACAGCACGATATCGAAAATTGTTATCGAAACGCGAAGTATTTCCACGCGAAAGAGTTATGATTCGAAATTGTAGTGTATTTAACTCACTATTCAACAAGGGTACAACAGCGTATTATTCAAGCAATTATAATGATAATGCATCTGTTGATGCAATAATTATACGTGCCTGTATAAAAATTTATTTCTCTTAATTTTTAATACTCACCTTGAGGAATTTTTTTAAGCAATTGAATAATGTGGGTTGTACACGGAATGTACGTGATATAATAAAATTCATTATTATGTAGTACTATCACTTATGTTTAAAATGTAGAATCGTTTCTTCTCTTACTGTAACCCTCAATTAATTCGTGCTCCAACAGCTGCGACAGTTTTCTCGTTTCGTGTCGCGCAAATGCAATTGCATGTCCGTGGCCGAGCGCGTGCGCTCGATTGTGTATGCTCCATTATTTCATCGCGGTTGCACGTTCGCGTTAAAACACATGTGTACAAAGTTTTACGATGCAAATCATGCGAGGCATGGCACGAATTCTGTCATACCGTTGTGCCGGTGATCGCGGTTTGCGCGAATAACAAATTTCAAAATTGCGTTTTCAATCCTTTCCCGAGCTCGTTGTCAGTTTAATTGAGAAGCATTGTCATGATTTAAGCGGATGAAGTTGTACATTTCAGATGTGCCTTGTATCCCGCTCGTTAGATTTCCGCTTGTAGCGAGCACACGATATAAATTGCGACGTCCCTTGACGCGGTGACGTCCGGTCACTTCGGAAAGTACTTTGACCCTCGTAAGTTCCATCGGTCGTATTCGCTCCTTTGACTCGGTCGCTCGCGGATCCCGTCAAGTCCATCGCGATTATCTGAGGGGTGGAGGGGGGGGGAGAAAGATTATTTCGCTTATTCTCAAGCCGCGACACCGCTTCTTCCTCCTTGCTCGCTTTCTTCGGGATCGCTGGCAGGGCTGAAAAGTGGCGACGGAAAGGTCGCTCTCTTTCGCGAGTGCCTATCGGACCCTCGCGGCTGCAGGCGCAGCTGTAGACGTTCTCAGGATGCGGAAGACGCGAAAGAGCGGAGCGGACGGGCAGGAGGGGGACAATGAAATTGAAATGGCGAAAGCGGATCACAGAATAGGTTGGCTTAACAGGGGGTGGCGGCGGCGGAGAGAGCGAAGCAGGTCGCCTCGCGCAGGACGAGAACGAGGGGGCTAATCCGCACGGCTACAGCACTGTCTGCGAACGCGAACGCGTTCGTGCACGCGCGCGCGTCTCTTGCTCCACAAAATTAATTTTAAATCGTAATATCTCCGTCGAGTAATCAATATCAGTTCGTGGAAATTTGCCCGTTACACGGACCAGGGTAATTACCTCTATCCGTCGGAGGGAAATTTCGCGGCGGTATTAATAGCATCTGTTATTATTAATTGAGTTTTTTGTTCGATAAGCGAATCGCGCTATATCAAAATTTCTATATCGACGATAGCAGCTTATAGTTTCGCTGACTATGCGATTTTTCGCTGGAGAGCAAATCTCGGTTCTCATTTGTTTGTCCGCAGGCCAACGCAGGTCTGATTGGATTTACTAACATGGAATTAATTACTGTAAATTTGTTTTAATCCGAATTACTCGCGAGTTGAATACGAGAGGTTTGTGCCCCGTATATTAACTGATCTAGCGCTGCACGGCCCCTCGTATAGTGTAATTGGTTGTCCTTCAGATGCAGGGAGCAATCGTTATAGGCACATCTTTTTTTCGTCTGCGGAAACAAGAAAATAGTTTTAACCAGCATGTTATGCAACTGGGGAAAAAAGCGGGCGATGATGGAAAGAAAAATGCGCGGAGGAGGGAGGAGACGGGGAGGAAAAGAAAGAAGAGTTTGTCTTGAAACTTTTTTTCCTCCCTTCGACATCGTTTCTCTTTATCTCGTTCGCCTTTCGTACTTCTATTTCAACCCGTACGGAGAACAGCCGGTTCTCGACATTTTCCTACGAAGAGTTCTCGCAAGGACTTCTTACTTATCGATGTGGAAACACCCGAGAGATGAGAGAGCAGAAGAACATAAAGGGAGGAAGGATAGAGAAAATGGCAGGAGGACGAAGAAAAGGGGAGGGGGAGAAGAAAGAAAGGAAGAATGACGAGTATAGGGAGAAACAGGAGGGCACCAGCTTGTTCGAACGACCAAAACACTTGAGAGTGGGACGAGTAGAGCGTCGGCTGAGGGAGAGACGTCGCGACTCCCCGGTACGAAAACTGGAAAAAAAGCATCTGACTTTGGAGAAACGCGACGCGGCAGGTTCTCCACGTTCCTCGTTCCCATCCGCGCTTTGCTCTCTATTTTGCTCCATTCTGTCTCTATTCCTCTCTTTCGTTCCTTCCCCCCTCCCGCCCCTCTTTCTCTCTCGCCTCTCATTAGGAGAAACTTTCATCGGAAGTTCTCTCTGCAGGCACAGTCTGCAACACCGGAGGCAGCAGCGCGAGACGGAAGCGAGTGCAGTGTAGTATTTATTTCAGCCCCTAATGAGTTTGCAGGGCGCTCTTCGTACACGCACACGCTGATCGCCGCCACCACGCCGCGACGCACTGCGCGCATTCGGCTCGAT
>QKQZ01047146.1:0-31430 GCA_003595255.1 Solenopsis fugax
GACGACGACGACGACGACGTCGGCCACTCCTCTCTTTTCTTCCCCTCTCTCGCGACAACCGGCCACCTACTGCGCACCACCGCGCCTGTCGCGAACAGTGCCGGAGCAAGAAAACAGCAGATTGATGCTGCTACTTTATCGTGCGGGATCCACGTGAAACGCTCATATTAATCTATCCTATTACAACAAATTACCGGAGCTCCTTGCGACTTTAGGGGCATCCTGGTTCCCGTAGATGTTTTTCCCTAATGCTTTATGCTTTGTGTTCCTACAGCTACAACACGTGGCTCTCTGGATATATTTAAACAGAAGGAAAAAGCGTGCTCGGAGCATTGGAGCATTCGGAAATATCTCTATATATTCCACTCCGCTTGCGAATTATTGTTTTTGGATTCCGCTCAGGACAAGGACGTAATGTTGGGAAGCAGATAAGGATAATCTGAAAGAAGAATGGACTTTTAGAGCACACTAGAACCAAGGAGATTCGTCGAAATACTGATATCTAGCCACAAAATACTGATATCTAAAGATATAATTCAGAATAAGAAAAAGCGAAGGCAACTATATGAGAGAATAATTTTACTTTTATCAGGGAAACCCACTATAAATTTCTCTCCATTTCGGTCCTGGCCACATCCCTGCGGTCCCCTCACCGCGTCGCCTAAGGAGAGCAGGTGTGTGCGCGTCATACGCATGTGTGCCAATCCGTACACACACACATACACATATATATATACGTACGTAGGCCGCAACGCGCATAGCTCGGTTACGACGCGCGGTCGGCGGCACGCGTCTGTGTGAATCGGACGCCGACAGCCGTCTAGTCATGTGACCTTCCCGTCAAAATAGCCTGCGTACCTCCCCGCGCATCACGCACACACTCGCACACGACGGCGGCATGCCGCACACGCATCCACGGACGACGACGTGGAGGTGCGGCCGCGGCGTGCGCGCTCTTGAGTATCGTTGCCATCTTGTGTTCATTGTCAGGGACGGCACGAGGCTCCGGTGTCGACGACGATGATGACGCGCTCCTCATTTTTTTTTCCGGGGAGTAGCCGGCTCCGGTCGCCATCCTTAACGCATTGTGAAAATGGAAAAGATCGTTAGCTAAATTCCGAGGAAATTATTTAGGAACGCATAAGCGCCTCACGTCTTTTGAAAATGTTAAAACATCATGGAATGTAATTAAATGATAAGATGACAAAAATAATTTTTCTATATAATTAAATTAATTAAAAAAAGAACAGAGAGATATAATCCTAATAGTTTTTTTTTATCGAGTAATAGTTTACAAAGTAGAATAAATATTGTATCTCCATTTATTACTCCTACTCATTCAGAACTCTAAATTTGTAAAATGTAAGTCATAGAATATAATTTATACAGAATAGCTACTTATCATACATCTAACTTATAAAAAAAGAATGTATTATTTTTACATTAGTCAATTCCTATCTCTCTGTTTTATTTGTCCCTTTTCGATGTCTTGCCTCTCTCCTTCTTCCTGCTTTGTGTCTTCTTAGATTTCTCTTCTTTCTTGTCCTTTGGCTTAGACGATTTCTTTTCTTTTCGTTTATGCTGTACTCTTTTCTTTTTCTTTGCCGAAACCTCATCCTCCTCCGACGATGACGACGAAGAAGAAGACTCAGTTGACGTCGAATTAGACGAGCTGGAACTGGACGACGAGGTAGACTCGTCAGAGCTTGAGAGCTCCTCCTGCTTGGTAATTAAGGCCGGCACAGCAACTGGTTTTGGATGGGACTTCAAATGTTCCCTCAAATCGTCCGTCAAACCACCCAAGCCGATCGACGTGAAGAAGTTGATTGCGAAACGTGTGTTCTTCGGGTCGTCTCTGGGAAATAGTCCTTCAAACACCTCCTGCAACGTTATGTCTTTAACCCGTTCATTCAGCTTCGCTAGACCCATGTACTCGGACAGCTCCTGAAACAAGATCTTGATAAATATTCTGTTGGAACTCGTGGTGTCCTCCTCGTTCAGTTTTATGCACGAAAGCACGCTCCACGATATCGAGTCTGTGAACAGCAAATGCGCGAAGAACTTTGACACATTCCGCAATTTGTTGGTGTCGAGGCGGTGTATCGTTTGATAGGAATCCTTAAAGATTTGCTCGAATGGTGTCACATACATTTTATTAATGGCGCAAAACCGACCGGCCAAAAGACCGAAGAACTTCTCGTACGTCCGCATCTCCGCGCAACAGTCCAAAAACATGTGACACAGCTCGATTTCCTGTCCGGGTTTAAGTTGCATTTTCATCAGTTTATGCGCGCACTCTTCAAAATCGAGCGACGAGTGTATTGTCAGATATATAGTTCTTCGAAGCGCGGTTAGATTTGTTTCTGTACTATCGATGATCACTTCTTCCTTTCCCTCGGTCTCTTCTGTGCCACTTTCCTCGTCCGAGCTCTCCTCCTCTCCGTCCTCGTCGTCGCCTTCCGAATCACTGACGTCCGAGCCAAGAATTTCTTTACACAATTGTTTATATTTCTCTTCGGCGGCAAGATAGTCTGTGTCGAACTTGAACACGTTTAATATATCTTGCGCGTTTATCTCGTCATCTAATTTTATCAAATGGGTGATTTGATTTTCCTCCTCTACAAGATCCAGTTCCTCTGGCACGGCCTCATGATCCTTAAATCCATCCTTCCTGACCTGGAATATAACTTCTATCATATATTGGACTCGCTTGTCTAATTGTCCCTCGTGCAGTATGTTCCTCAGCATTTCGAAGATGGCCTCGATACCTCTTCGCGAAACCTCTCTCAGTTTCATTCCGCATTCCTTCAAGAACGCTATGGCCACTTCGACGGAGTCGTCCGTCGGCGTTTCCAGCAGCAGAGTCAAGATTTCCAAAGCAATAATCTCATAGGCTACACGCTGGTTAACCAAATGTGCTATAAAAGTTCCAGAGGATATACACAAAGGCTTATCATTCCTCTTAAATCCACGCTTGAATTGGAGAACAAGTCTCGTCAGCACCAGCTCACCTATGTTAGGGAACTTGGAATTGATTATAGCTGTCAGCGCTGCATAAACTGGCGTGAACGTCGGTGACGCGGCTTGCGCCTGAATGATAGACCGTGCCAACAAACCTCTACCACGGACAATGTTCTCGCGCAGCAGCTCCCGTGTTATGATCCCGATATTGCTGGTGTTAATTTTATTGATGTATCCGTGGATGGACTTCTTTAGTGCTTCCCACGCGATGCGCTGGTAAGCGGCTCCTGATTTGTCGGTGATTTCCGCTTGAAGCATACGCAACTTGGCAGGCGGGATGTACGCGCCTCCTGTCTTCGACGTCAAAAGATCCACCGTTCGCTTTTGCTTGACCTCCTCTGCTGGGTTCTCTCGCGTCTTGTCCGGTTCCCCGTAGTATCTGCTGCCAATCTCCTCCCGCGGCGAATCACGCTTTCCGCCCGCTTCGCCGTCGCTGTCTCTGATATCTTTACGTTCGTCTTTGTACCTACGATCTCTGTGATCATCACCCCGAGATCCCCGATGATCTTCACGCCTGGAACCGCGGTGACTGTCGTCCCGCCTGGAACTCCTGTGCTCGTCGTTACGTCTGGAACTTCTGTGATCATCGTGATGCCTGGAGCTCTTGTAATCGCCGTTATGCCTGGACTCCTTGTGGTCGTCGTCACGCTTGTGATCCTTGCGCTTGTAATAGTGTTCCTCGCTCTCCTCCTCGTCTCTCCGCGAGTGCGATCTCTTCATTTTGCTTTCATATATCCTAACCTCAAACGACTTCTGCTTGTCGCGGATCTTCCAATTATATTATTGTATATTATTCTGTAAATGTAATAATTATTCGGTTACATACTACATATTACGCAATATTACGATACTTTTAATTGCACCGTAACACGTAATTACAGAGATGTGATAAAGAAATCCACATTTGCGTTTACCTTTGACTCACTCGACTCCACTCCACCCACTTCTATTAGCAGCATAGCAGTTATCAGGCACTCGAAAAACATAACCAATAATTCTAAGTCAAAAGATGTCGCCGTAGTCGCTGAATCAATTCACAATTCGCATCAATTCGCACTTTCGCAGCATCCTTTGCCAAATTATGTTTTAACAACGTGAATATGGCTTCTAAATATTTGAACTTGCGATTTTATTTACCTCTTATTGGAACCTGTTTTCCTGTTAACTCCAACATTTTCAAAACTTGATAATCGTCAAAGTTCTGCAATACCGATAGAATACACGAGTTTCCCAAAAATGTCACTGGGTTCCGCAGATTCCGCATTTCGCTGATTAAATTAGAATCGAATGTCGTGCCTTCTAAAAGATTAATCTCTTTTTTTAAAAGCGAGAAAAAGATTTGTGCGTGTTTATGAACATCTAAATGAACGCAATAAAAATAATATAAAATTAAAGCGATGGTTGTGATTTCAAGAATTTTCTCTCGTGGTTACGGCGGATTAAGAGCAGCGAAAGTATTACGTAGGTTATGTTATATTAATATTTTATCCGGTTGTTTATATACAACAAAATTGAAGCAAGAGTGATTCCTTATTATATATATATAAAATTTTTAATTATTAAGACTATATAAATTTATTTTTGCAGGCTATGTAATCAGGGCAAATTCCTCCACAGTTACCCAAGACTCTGTACAGGAATCGCAAAATAACAATAAAATGGAACAAAATGAGCAGAAGAGAGCGATCCCAGATAGATATAGATTCATGTATCCAGAATTTCTACCGGATCCAGATACCAGATATCGCAACGCACTCCGAGAGAAGCTGGAGCGCATGGATATGTTGGCAAGGCGCATGCACATAGTAATACCCGAATTTTATGTCGGTTCCATATTAGCCGTAACTTATTCTGAGCCACACGCTCCTGGAAAGATCAACAAGTTTGTTGGCTTATGTATTATGAGAGAAGGATGTGGCTTGAGGGCTACGTTTCTCCTGAGAAACGTGGTCGACAATCAAGGAGTTGAAGTACTTTATGAGTTATATGATCCTGCAATACATAAGATAGAATGTCTTAGGTATAGTTACTTTACATAAATTACTATGAAATGTTCCTTTTATATAGTATTATGCATGACGAATGTTTAGGCTTGAGAAAAGATTGGATCCGCATCTACGATACTTGCGAGATGCACCAGCAGAGCATAGTACCTTTCCTTTCGACATGGAACCAGAATATTTACCAGAAGGTGCACCAGTACCTGTAAACGAGATCAAAATTCAGCTCAATCCTCAACCATGGTTGGAGAAGTGGGAACGTCAAGAGTTGAAAGGTGTGACAAAGTTAGAGCTTAGAGAGAAGCAAATTAGAAAAGCCAAGGCTGTGGAAAAGCCTTGGGAAAAGTATGATCTTATGAAGAAATATCGGTAAGAAAAAAAACTAACATTTTTTTGTAATATTCAACATTTTTAAGATCAATTCGTTTTAATGTACTTCTTATTTAGGGAAACCATTCCCAAGGAGGATCAAAATGAAATATTTAATGAAGTGTATACAAAGTTACACGAAATGGAAATTACTAAACGTAGGCAAAAACACAAGCGAGTTTTCATACGACCAAAGAAAACTGGGTGAATTGATTATGTACAGCATTTTTTAATTCATGTATAAGGAAATAGAATGAAATAAATATATTTGTTTTTTGTTATACTTCTGTATCTTTGTAATGAGCCGTTGCATTAATACCGTACAATTGTAATCGTTATAGGAAAAATTAGAATTTCGCAATTATTGAATTTCAACAAATATATATAGAATTAAATATAAGAACAACAAAATATAATTTGATTCCATTATTACATCTCGTAGGTAAAGCTTAAATCCATATATTATTTTTTATAATTTCACAGAAAGTTTTCAATAATCAATAAGTTTTTATTGAGAAGTGAAAAATATACAATAGAAATTGGAAAACTCGTTTAATCTTAAATTTCTGTATCGCGTCACCTTTTTTTTATAATTACTTTTCTGCACCATTTTAACACTTTGCATACTTCGAGTGCATACATTTCAATATAGGCAAAAGTAATAACAAAAAGTAATAAAGTCATAACACACATCCTATCATACAGACATGTATGATAAGATGTTACAAAAAAGCAAAATTAATTTTTACTATAAAAATACAAGTTATATAAATATTATTAATAGAAAACATTGTTAAGACATTGTACTTAGACAAACCGAAAATATTTCGCTTTTAATATTAAGTATACAATTATATTTAATATATTTAATTACTGTATATACAATAATTTAATACATCATAATTAAACATACAACAATGTTGGAATATATTGTATAACCCGGAGTTAAACTCAAATTTCCGGATGGCAGTCAAAGTGTTAAAATAGATAAGTCTTTCTTTTGCTTTTTTTAGTTATTGGTTTCACAATACAAGAGATCACTGTAATAGATAAAATTAACTTGTTAGTAAAGCTACATTAATTTCTTTAACCATTTTAATGCGATATAACATTTTGATGAGTTGTTCCTTTGCAAGTGGAGATGTTGAATACCATACTGGACTATCTGGTACGCAACTGCGTTCTGGTAATAGATAGAAGACATCATTTCGCGTCTTAACGCTTTCAGGGCTGAAATATTTCAAGTTTAAAATAATAAGCACATACACACACAGAGGATCAAAACTGACATAATAAAGTAAATTTAATGTTTCATTGTTTTCGTTTAATTAGAATGTGCATACGTACCATTTCGACAGATAAAATTCGTATAATTTAACAGGACATCTCAATGGATTCTCCTCATTTTCTTGTTGTTCATATACCTTCTTTTTTCTTGAATTAGCTTCTTTAAAAAAAAGCAATAATTAATAGATTAATTTAAATTGATAAATCAAGATTGAAAATTTTATGTAGAACAAATGAATAAATTATAACCAACCAAGAGCTGATTGCGGCGGATAAAATCTTAGAAGGACGTTTCTTGAGCCAGGAACTTTTCCTGTCACTGCCGTGGGTTGAGCTGCTGGATTGCGTTTCCAATGTTTCATGATATGAGAAAAGGAAAGTTGCATGTGTTCCTCCACTGTCTGAAAGACATATTGACAAGCAGTGGAAAGATATTTATTAGTACGGCAATAAAATATTACAATAATGATTACGTAACTTTTATTAGTCAATTTTAAGTAGACTTACCACAAGATTAAAATGTTTCGTATTAAAAAACATAAGCGTGCTTAATAGAACATGAGGAGAATGGGCACCCAATTGTTTACATTCCCATAAATGTTCCTCCTCCACCCTCGTCACGATGTATTCTACAAAACATGGTATTTAAAAAGACAAAATGATAAAAATAAAAATAAAATCGTAATAGATTACAAGTTACACTTACGTGCCTCGTTGTACAGTACAGAGAATTTTTTCGCTACTTCGTTTAGGCAATCTGTAAATTTCTCATAATACGAATCCGTGAATATGTTGTCAATCCTGTTATTCTCAAACAAGTATTGTTGTATTCCTAAAATGAATTAAATAAATAAAAAGAAGTTTGAAAACGAAGGTTTACGAAAGAGATCTATTTAATTGTAATTGTTAATTCTCGTAAAGATTTACCTAAGCAAAGATAATATATTGTATCAGGAGCATATTCCGCACCATTTGGTTTTCTTACTTCCTTCACGAAAAGACATAAAGAATAATTTAATTCGTCCGCGGTAAGTTGTAAGAGATCTGTTTTGAACAACTTTATCTTCCTCATCGGCGTAATTTGTTTTTCTAATTCAGCATTCTTTCCTATTACCTGTATATTTATTATTTAGAGTAAATGTCTTGTCATAGTAAATGTTTTCATGTATATAAACATAAGCAAAAACAGTTACGAACCCATTGTCTCCACGCATTTACGCCAAATGTATATTTTAATGCCATATTAGCATCGGGTTTTTCCATCGGCTCCATAATACGCGGTTGTGGAGGCGGCTGTGGCTCCGGTGGAGGCATTAACGGCATGTCATTTGTACCAGAAACGCGTCTCATCCGTTTAGTCAGTGTTGATCGCGGCTTGTATGGCATCACACGTTTCCTTCCTCTAGACGAAACCATTAGTCGTTCGGATTGTACTGAAAAACATGTAAGTTATAAGGAATGATTTCAATTTTAGTGAATGATAATAAACATAGTTACTAATTCTTACAGGGTGTTTTAAAAGTAGAGGTCAATCGTTCGAGAGATGATTGGAAACCCAAAACAAGAAAAAAAGTTGGTGTAAACATATAAGTCTGGAAATGTTGTTTTAGAGTTATTAACATTTTTATATGCATGAAATTTATTTGAAACTGCTTTGTTTCCGATTTTTTTTTGTGAAAATTGTGTTGTAATAATGTACCGGCAAACGCGGCGCGGAAGGTTCTTTGGCGACGTCGAAATGACTCGAGGATTGGGAAAAGTGATGAGAGATAAAACTTGTGTCGTGAATCTCGGTTTATTCGTTTCAACAGTTTAAAGATGACTGCCCGTTCAGGCAGCAGAGAGCGATTTTGGAGAAGTAGGTACAGAGAGGGGGCACAAAATTGAATTTTTTTATGTGGATACATGTTAAATTTATGAGTCGTAAATAACGTGTGAAATCTATAGAAAACGAGACAAACAAAAGATCGAGAAAGGGTGTGCTGAGATCTGGTATCGATAGACATATGTCGAACATATGTACAGAGAACATTCGAGATCATTTTGACTTGAAATTATGTAAAAGAATATTCTAGATTCAACGAGATTGAAATAACTACATTATTAATTATAAGGATCATCAAAATACGATTATAGGGCTAATTATACAGATACAAATTTCAATTATAAGAATTATAAGCTTTTGCCAGAACAAATTAAAAGAAGAGATTGGTTTTTATGGAGTTTTATAACATAATTAAATTGAAATAAAATAGTGATTGTGGCATAAGAGTTACGCGTCTGTTCTTTACAGAAGGTTCAAATCCATCAAAATAATCAATTTTTTAATTGATCATCACCTTTCAGAAGGCAAACCACCAAGAGTACCTTTACCAAGACATCACGACGGAGAATGCATCAAATGGAGATTAATTTTCAGTTGTAAAGAATCAAATTGAGATAGAGAATGAAATAAAAGTTACGAGTTACTTTAGCATTACTCAGGATGCATCATGTGAAGGTACAACAACCCGTTTATCATTTCTTAAAGAAGTTTTAAATCCCGGTCTATAATAGGTGTAGTAAGCCTTAAGCTGTAAGAAATTGACAATCACGTTTGAATGTGAAAAGAATAATTGATGGTTGGTCAAGTTCTTATGGTTCACTATCTTTCATAGAGTAGGTCTTACTTTTGAAATACCCTGTTATATCGCGTTATTCATTTTTAATATTACATACCATCGTTGTCCAAAGTGTTCTCTGGCTGCGGCGGTGCCTGTGTAGCTGTAATCGTGTTTGGCGTTAAAGCAGCTTCCAAATCAACTGCTGGCTCATCTAATTCTCCCGTGGCCATTTTTAACGCCATTTGTAACATATCATCTCCAAACGTGTTACTGGAATCAACCGCTTCCGGACTGAAACCATCACTATGTAAATTGTCTTGATCAGCTGTGTCATCTTCCCTAAACAAAAATATATGCTTTTGGTGCGTGAGATAAACAGAAATAAAATTGTTAAGAAGTAAAATAAATGATGTGCACAACCTAAGAATAAATAAATTTTGTATTAGTTCTATTGATAATTTTGAACAAATTATTAACTTAATATTAATTTGCAAAGTATTAATACATTTTTTATATTTTAAATTTATTTATTCTGTGCAGAAATAGGACATCATATTGCTATTAAATTCCAGATATTTTTGCGTTTAAACAATTTATAAACAATATTAAATCACTTACCTATCGTCTACTGAATCTGAATCGCTATCGGCCTTCTTTTCCGTAGCTACCATCTCAGCCATCATAAGAAGTTCAGCTTCGTATGGATCGGCTGGTATCTTCTCTTGTATTTTCTTGATATCTTTCATAATTCCCTTAGCACTATTTCTCGTAGTAGGTATGAACAGTGGAACGGGAATAGGCAGTGGAAAAGGCATCGGAACTGGGAAAGGCATACTATACATGTGCATTGGAAATGGAACATAAATTGGCACTGGTACGGGTACAACCACCTGTTGAACTTTTTCCGTAGTCTGTGTCCACTTTGTGGAAGGATGAGGCCGCACAGAAACTCCCTTTGTATGTACTATAGGCTTGCACTGAGTCGTTTTGTTATGTATCTTCACTGGACTAGGCGGTCTAGTAATAACCTGTTGCTTGTAGACCATTTGTGCAGTTTGATTCGCATTCGCGGACATTACGATATTGTTTTGTTGCGTCGTCGGACTCGCTTGTCCATTCCCTACAGCTAGGCTCGTTACTGAAGAGATAACCGGCAGAGTTTTCTTATTTTGCATTTCATTGGGAACAATCTGATTCGTACTTCTTTGTGGTAACGTAGTTTTCTTCGGTAAGCCTGTAGGCACAGGATCGTCGCTCGTCGGTATAGTTATAGGAGATTTGGTGTATTGCGCTTGGAAGTTCATGACGCAATTGTACGAGCAAAAATTACGTATTGTCGCATCTGACATTGTGAGGTGATAATGCGCCAAGGAATACTCCTTACATAAATCACAGTTGATTCGTTTAGCAGATACAGCATTAATAGAAACCTATGAAAGAAATAAAAAATATGTACCTTTTCTAAATGTTGTTGCATTATTTTAAGAAATAAGGTATCGTACCTGATATAATGTCAAGCAATTTAAGCTGCACATCATCAGGATCTGTCCCGTTTTTAATTCCTTCTTAATCATATCAAAGTTATACTTCTTTACTTTGCACCAGTTACATGGAACTATTTTCCTATTCGTTATGATAAATATATTTAAGCATGTCTTATTACAAAATGTATGGGGCTCATTTTCGTAAAATACAATAAAATGTTGCTTATTTGGCAATTCGAAAAATTTCTTGCAGGTAGAACATTGCTCAGGTTTGACCTGTTCCACAAACTTGAACGCAGCGAAACAGGGTTCACTGCATATTGCTACTGGACTGCTATTGTATATTTGAACTTCGCAATGTACGACCTTTTCCTACAAAAAAGAAAATTACGTTATATGTACAAAAATTATTTATAATGCATTTAGAGAATAAGGATCAGAAAAATCTGTTTTATTACCTCTTTACAAACACTGCATGGCTTTTTCTCTGTAGCTGGTGGTTCCAAAGAATTCAATTTCGAATATTTTTCCATACAGTCTTGAGTACAAAAGTCTTTAAACTGTCCCTTTTCCCCGACCGGCGCGAGGAAACCGTCTGTGCTGAAACTTATGTCTTTTTGACAGTAACTGCACACCTTTAAACCCTTTTTAAACTCCTCTAAACACGTTGAACAACAAAATTGTCTCACATCACATCCAAATCTCACACAGTATTTCCCTAAACTAACAGCTTGAACCACACCATTACAATTCTTACAGAAACTTCCGTATTTCCTTTGAAACTTGCCCAAACATTCCTCGTTACAGAATTCCATCGTTTCCCAGGAAAGATTTCGCTCGTCGTTTGCTTCTATAATTAATAAACAAGCTGCACAACGTTTCTCTTGATTAGAGTTGGTTCCTTCGCTTGGTATGTCGATCGTTTTATTGTTAGCTGCTTTAAATAATGCCTTACATGTTTTCGAGCATACAAAATAAGTTTCCGTATTGATCTTCACCCGAATTTTGCATGCTCTTTCCTCACCGCACTGCTTACATACTTCTTTATTGCTAATCTCTTCAACTTCCAGATTTTTCTCGTCATCAATATTAATAACATCCGTTGTTACTGTTAAATTTTGCTTTACTGGTATCTCATGTTGAACGGTCGCGTTCTGCTTTGCGACACTTTCTGTTTTATCTTTATTTTCTATAGTTTCTTTAAGTTCACTTTGTGAAGTATCCTTCTCAAGCTCTAAATTAGATTTGTTAGAGTTCTGCATTGTTTCATCGCATTTAGGATCTTTGGCAGGTGTAGATTTGCTTTGATCGTCATCTACTGTTTTACCTGATTTATTTGGTATTATTACTTTCATGCTGTCTGGAATGATACACAATTCATCATCTTGTCCCGGTAACACATCGGTCTGCTCATCCGTTTCCATCGGTGTAATTTTTTCGGCATCCTTTTTGGCCTGTTCCTCTTGTTCCTTGGATGACTTTGTGGATATATCTCCTGCTCCCGTTTCCGATGTACTGGCACCCGGAGGATCAGTATCCATTGCGGTATTATCGAGAGAATCTATAATAGTTCGTACATCGTTTGATGTTTCAGTAATATTATTCACGATTTTATTAATGTTGGAATTTGCTTCATTTAATGAAGAATCGACGTTAAGTTCGTCACTACAGTCATTATTTCTAGCATTTACAGCATCCTGTAAATTATCACCTTGTTCTCTGAGCTCGCTCTCAGCAAGACTATCGGTTTCCATCGATTCCACGTTTTCGGACGTGAGAGTGTCACCGCCAAAAGGATCTTCCGCGTCCATAGACTGGCCTTCAATCTGAGAATCGTCTTGTTTGTCATTAGAGAATTGTACAAACTCCGTGTTTTCGAGTTCGACATTCTTCTCGGACAGATCCTTCTCGAAATTATCTAAATTACTGTCCGAAGATTCTGTATCCATCTTTTTTGATGCAACTTCTTTCTGTAATACTTGCACATCGTCCGCATTACTGCTCGATTCATCTGGGATATCACAATCTTTTGTTTTTTCTTTGGATAACGTTTCGGATTCATCAACAACATCATCATTGGTAGACTTCTCTCTGTCATTTACAGTATCATCTGGAACTTTGCACAAGTCTTCGAGAGTCGATGCAAGCTCCGTATCGCACTTTTCAATAAAAGTGGATGTATCTAACTCTGTTGTTTCTGCAACCAATGCGTTTTCCTCGAAGGAACTTTCAACTGCGTTATTTTCTTTGGCTATTACAGTCGCATTCTCAGATAATGCTACTTCAAGCTCTGCATTATTGTCCCTCTCAGTGGTTTCTGAACAAGCAATTGTCTCTACATTTGATATAATCAAATCTTTCTCGGAGGCTATTGTGGTTTCTTCTTTATCCATTTCATCGTGCACCTCTACAATACCTTTATCAATCTGCGATTGATCAGATTCCTTATTTTCTTTTGAAACTTTTTCAATACAGCTTTCAGTATTATCTTTATTTTCGGAGTTGCTTACAGCTTCTGATTGAGGTGCATCAGTGTCATCCAAAAATTCAGGATTTTTGAAATTATTTTCAGAATTGTTCACAGCTTCTGGTTGAGATATAACACCCATGTCATCTAAAGATACAGGTTCATCCTGGGATTTATTTTCAGAGTTGCTCAAAGCTTCTAATTGAGATACACCAATATTGTTTAAAGACATAGAATCATCTTGGGCATTATTTTCAAAGTCACTCAAAGCTTCCAATTGAGATACAACACCAGCATTGTTTAAAGATATAGAATCATCCTGGGCATTATTTTTGGAGTTGCTCAAGGCTTCCAGTTGAGATATAACACCAGTATTGTCTAAAGATACAGGATCATCCTGAGAATTATTTTCAAAGCTGCTCAAAGCTTCTGATTGAGATATAACACCAGCGTTGTCTGAAGATACAGGATCGTCCTGAGAATTATTTCCAGAGTTGTTCAAAGCTTCCAATTGAGGTATAACACCAGCATTGTCTAAAGATACAGGATCATCCTGGGAATTATTTTCAAAGCTGCTCAAAGCTTCTGATTGAGATATATCAGCATTGTCTGAAGATACAGGCTCAGCTTGAGAATTATTTTCTGAGTTATTCACAGCTTCTGATTGAGATATAACATCAGCATTGTCTGAAGATACAGGCTCATCCTGAGAATTATTTCCAGAGTTGTTCAAAGCTTCCAATTGAGATATAACACCAGCATTGTCTAAAGATACAGGATCATCCTGGGAATTATTTTCGGAGTTATTCACAGCTTCTGATTGAGATATAATATCAGCGTCATCCGAAGGTACAGAATCATCCTTGGAATCCATTGTCACTTCTGGTTCGTCCTTTGGATATCTAGAAATACAAGCTAAACTTTAATAATAATATACTCAGCTTGACGTTCATAACGGGATATTTTTTTACATCGCTTAAAATGGAAATCTGACAACATAATTAATTACAAGACAAACATTTACTTTTTGATACTTATCACATCCTTTATTAAAAGGAACACGAATATGATATAATCCACGGATTCATGGAGAATCTGTCGTTTAGGAAACACGAGCGTTACGCGAGTAAGCAAGAAAGTAAGCGAGTGAGTATCACAGATACGCGATCAAGCCGATGCGATGTGCCGATATCAACAGCGAATGATGTATAGGTTATGCGACTGCTCCGGTCGCGTCGCCATGTTTCCCCTACCTGCTGTTAGTCGATCGTCGATTCGACGCCGTTGAGTTGAGCTTCAACGGGATGAAGCACGGCAGTCACGTCACGTACCGGACGATACCGTGCGTATTTTCATTCGAAGAACGTACGCTACTTCACCAGGAAACGCGGCGAAGTGATGCGACGCCGACGTTGACTTCACGACGAGGGGTCGCGCGAGCGCGCGATTCGTTCGAAACGGGACGCGATTATCGAGGGAGTCCGTGCGTTGATTACCGGCTATGGAATGACGCTCGCTCGAGGGAACCGGTGTCACAAGTGAGACAACGACCGTGGCGGACGTTGATCGCTAACTTGTTCCCCGAGGGTCTCAATGCGCGAAAAAAAAAAGAAAAGGAAGCGACATTTGTCCGGACGCTCCTCGCGCGTAAAAATGCATGAAGGAACGAGCCAATCGTGTGCGTAAACGCAGAAACGTGTGCAACATGGCGACCCTTGTTTCCACGTCCGTGATTGGTGAATCCGTAGCGACTGCTTACAATGCGGACAAGCTTAATCCTTTCAACTCCGAATTAATTCTATTAAAAAAAAAAAAAATTATTTATTTATTATTGTTCGTAATAGTGTAGAAATGATACCTGATTTTTTCATAATTTTCCTATTAACGGTTTTGAAGAAATTCAATCACAAAATGTTGTGTTGTTCAAATATCGATTAGTTTGACGTCTGGATCTTTGACTATAGTCAAAGGTCTGGATGGATCTGAAGATTGTAGCCTAACTTCACAACTATTTTCTCGAGTTTTTAAAATTTTTGTATTCATAACGACATAATGCGATTGATCAGTCGATAACTTTAAAAAAACTCGCCTAAACTCAGCGATCTCGATTTATTTATTGTTTCGAACGAGAAGGATAATTCAAGCGAGCGAATCACCGTGAAAGGCGACCACCGTGGGGACGAAATCTAACGCTGCGATTGGACGATCGGATCCCGCGACGTGCGCCTACTTCGCGACGTTTTCGCGGCTCCAAAATCGTTGCATTTCTCTCCCGCGAAACACCGATCTCTCTTTGCAATCGCCAAGCGGGATAACGAGTGGACAGCGGCGACGTGAACGCGCGAGTGCGAGTTCGATCGCGAGTCATTTACTGCCCTGGAAGTACGCGGAGCTAGAGTGCGAGCGTGCGGACAAGCAAACAGGGCGGCTCGGTCGAGTTCAATGACCGCGCGTGAGTACGGAGGTGTTCGCACGCGAATACAGCGGTGAGTGTCGTGCGTCGTGCGCGTCCTGTGTCTCCGTTGTTTCGGAACCTCGACATTCATACAAGAGTGCGATGAGGAGTTCTCGCGTTTGAAAGGAAGCGCGGGGTCGCGTGCCAGTCAGGTGGGTATCGCGAGCGCTCGGCAATCCGCTCGGGAATGACAATGCGCTTAACACTGTGTCGCTCGTATACAAACGAAGTCAACAAATAAATAACTGTTGTAGAAGTGTTGGCGTCCGTGGCTCTTGTCCATCGGCGACGAAGGTAACGACGAGGATTGCATTATCATCATTATCATCAGCAGAAGCGGAACGGCTGGGACGTAAGAGGAGATTTTCACACCGCGAGGCAGACAGGGGATCGCAAAGGCGTGAGGGAGCGGTGACAAAACCGGTCGTCCACGGCGGCTACGGAGAAAGAAGAAAAGGGAGCGACGCTTGAATCAAAGCGCAAGGTGGTGCGTGACGCTTACGCCACGCGGTGACACGCGTGTCACGAGAGCGAAGCTAGTTGGAGAGGGCGAACGAGCGAGAAGGAAGGAAGGAAGGACAGACGGACGCGCGCGCGCGCGTATTCGTGCTCACGGACATATACATCGCATCCTCGAGGTGTATTTATTGCGTGGTGCGAATCGAGTGCGATTCTCGTCGCACTAGGAGGTGTGCGTTGTTGTTGTTCTCCAGTCGTGCTCTCGTCGAAGCGGCACTTGCGATCGCAGGAACCGGAGCAAACCGGAGTCCGGCCAGTGTGCCCGAAAGCACGTATTTTTCCTTCTCTCTCTTGCCCTCTTCCTTCCCTCCTCCCTCTCTCTCTCTCTCTCTCTTTCTCTGTCTGTCCCTCTTCACAGTGAACGCGCGCTCAACTCATCATCCAAGGAACGACGCGTCGTCGATCATCGTTACGGCGGAAGAGAAGCGAGAAAATGGCCGACAATTGGTCGCAGAGTGTTATTTGCCGGTAAGAAACCGCGACGAGCGTTTCGCAGTAAGATTCCCCGTGGAGAATATCTTCGTGCCCGAGGTCGAGATTTACGTAGACCAAGATGGAGAGGTTAGAGCCGTGAACGCATGTTATAGAAAGCAACGTTCGATCGATACACTCGAATACAATAATATAAATATTGACAATAGCGGATATCTCTCTGTGTCGTTACGGATTTCTCGACGCGATTTCAAACACGACGAGTGTTTCTTGCGAGCACACTCTTGTGAACGGATTGTTGTCGCGTTTTTATCGTGATGAATAAGTACGTAATTTTTCTTTCAGGTACTTCAAGAATGGCGCTTGTCGCGAGGGGAATAACTGTCGGTATCGACATGTGCAAGGAAACAGAAATGATGCAAGTATCAACGAAGCAGCGTCGACCCATAGCTCTGCTCATATTGTTACTTGTCGCTTCTTCAAACACGGCATGTGTAAGTTCGGTAATCAGTGCCGATTCCGTCACAGTTCAGGTACCGCGGATAGCAACAATGCCACGATAACGAACACAACGGAAAACTCTGCCTCGGGTCAGCATAATGGCACAGCAAACTCTTCGAGAAACAAGTAAGTTTAGTAAGATGTCGAATTGTAACTTTATTGATCCTATTCATTCAGATTATACTTATAACAGCATATTTGAATTTATTGTAGGAAAGCTGATAAACGCAATGCTGAAGAATGGGTCAAAGCACCAGAGTTTATACCTACAATCGGATCTCCGATTGCTGGATCGTCTATTGATGGTTCATCCACTTCAGGTACATCTCCGAGCACGTCAATGCCAGTCTCATATGCTCAGGCTGTTAATCCATCTGGTCAAGCCTCAAACCCTGCCTTAGAACCTATATGTCCCTATGCCGAAGCAACTGGAATCTGTAAAAATTCAAATTGCACATATCTACATGGTGATATTTGTGAATTATGTGGCCGCGCGGCGCTTCATCCACACAATGAGGAATTGAGGAAGAAACATACGAATGTAAGGCCTTATTTCGTTATAATTTTAATTATATTAAGTATTTTATATTCTATATTTCATATATGTATCTTAATATTTGCATGAGATTATAGGCAAATTAAATAATCATCAGATTATTAGATTTCTATTTATATATTGATATTTTTGTGAAATGATTCATGTGAAGTAGTTTATACAAATGTATACAGGGTAGGATATTTGAAGTGTTACAATTATTCTTGTAATTATGTATCATAGCAAAAAATCCAAACAAAATTTGGATGGTCTGAAAGGTGATAAATAATAGTAAAATCAATTTTCGAAAAAAGTTAATTTTCTAAGGTCATAGAAAGGTCATTTTTTAAAAATGGATATATATGATTTTTTTTTACATAATATGATTCCTTTGTTTTGCACATAAAAGTATTTAGATATCAAAAAATCAATAGTTTATGAGATATTTTTATTTTATTCTGGTATATTTTGACATAAAAATATAAAATATCTCATACATTATTAATTTTTTGATATCTTAACATTTTTATGTACAGAATAATGAAATGAATCAATTGATGTAAAGAAAACAGTTGCTCGAAATGTAGTTTGTAACATTTTAAATGCTCCACCTTATATATTGAATATTTTGCAAATTTCAAGGATGACACTTAAATTTTTAGGCATGCGTGAAGCAACACGAAGCAGATATGGAATTGTCCTTTGCCATTCAACGCAGCAAAGAGAAATCTTGCGGCGTTTGTTTTGAGACAATAATGGAAAAATCTTCGCGAGAACAGAGATTTGGTATATTACCGAATTGCAATCACTGCTTCTGTCTAACCTGCATCAGAAAGTGGCGCCAAGCCAAACAGTTCGACAACAAAATTATAAGAGCATGTCCGGAATGTCGTATTCCCTCAGACTTTGTCTGCCCCAGTATGTATTGGGTGGACACGAAAGAGGAGAAGGAGAAGTTAATAAGAGATTATAAAGGCGCCTTGAGGTACGAAATGATAATTTATCTTTGTTTCAGCGTGTTCGATTTAACGGTTTGTTATTTCTCTTGCAGTACCAAGGATTGCAAGTATTTCAACAAGGGTCGCGGCAAGTGTCCGTTCGGTAATAAATGTTTCTATCTTCACGCGCTTCCGGACGGGACTAAGAAAGACGTGGGTCCACCAGTTCGACAGAGGCGCAGCACTGCTGACACTGACATCGACATCCTGCACGTAAGTGTTGTTTACAATTTGCAAAAATATATTTTTTCTGATTACGGATAACGCGTTTTACTTAAAATATCGTCGGAACGAGCGATATAAAAGTCTTCATATCAAAGTAGTGGAGCTATATCCGCATTTACGTACTTTATATATAGCAATAATATATATATTTTACATATATATATATACATATATATAGGTATATACTTTATATGCTTTGCCCTTGGTATATATACGCAAAACGTGAAAGAGCGGTTTTACACTATTTACAGCAACTAATCTTGTGGGATTTCTTCGATGAAAGGGACGATCGTTGGATGTATCTCGATTTAGAAGATATCCCTTTCTTCTCAGATTCCGACGATTCCGATTGGTCCGATTATGAGCTGTCGTTCGATTAGACGAGCAAAACTAGTCGACCGACACAAAACTGCCTTGATACTACTGTTATCATTGCTCTGTTGCTATGTCGATACCTACTTCCTTTATCACTCGTGCGCGGCTTTAGCGACTAAGAAAATTACTATATAATAGAAATTAATTTGAATTATTATAATTCGAAGACGTTCTAGCTACGTAGAAGAAAAAACGAAAAAAAGAAAAATGTGTGCCCTTTCGTAAAATAATTTATATATAAAAAAATGTTTAGTCTGCGTGAAAATAATTAAAACATTTTCTTTTTCTGCTCGAAGAATATGTTCTTAATTATTTTAATGACGACTGGTGTATAAACAATTACGTGATCAATAATTTTAATAATTATTGTGATCACAGTCGAGCACAAGAATAAAAAGCGGGAAAATAGCATGGACAGTAATAAAAATTTCTTTAGAAATGCATCGTAACTTCGGAGTCACTTTTGTGTAACTTGACCAATGCTCTACTAACCGGTTCTTAGCAACTGTTAATTCAGTGGTCCAAATTTCATCATTGAATAGTCTATGTATCGATATTTTCCCAATATTCATTTCCTCGTAGAGTAACATTGTTGATTTTTTTTCTTATACCCGCTACCATAATAATTATTATTGAACTATTCCACAGTGCATGATCTTAGAATACGTCTATACATTTAATAGAATAAGCAAGTCAATGACTAACCGGAATTTAGTTGATTATTGTCAGTAAAAGATAGAAAAAAATTTTTTTTTCTTTTGCTTTTTTTCATAAGCTGAAATGATATATGATAATGAAAATAGTCGAATGGTAGTTTAATTGCAATTTTTTTTCGAAGGCTTTTTTAATTTAAGACGAATAGATTAGAGTTGCTCTATTTTATAATTTCAATAAACATTTATCATTCAATGATGTTACATTATATGTACTTAATCGACATGTAAAAACCACAGAATGTGCTAAGATGGGATTTAAACAATGCAAATTACCGTTTCAATCAATTTTACTAGACTTTATTTGTATTTGTAATAAATATCTATATATATATATATGGTGGCCATGTTTTGTGATTGCAATATAAATATCGTGCTTGATGTAAAGGATAAACTCAAATCAATTACGTGTGTCGTGTTTACATATAATTCTGACACAGCAGTGCTATCAAATACACATTACATTCAATAATAATTTTTTTTTTCAAACAAACCCATTATTAACTATTGCAATTACAAAGCATAATTTAATTATAACTCGAAGGTTCATAACATTACTATTCATATGTAAAAATAGGAAAACTGGACAACGATTTATTACTTGTGTGATCAGTGTGCATTGTTAGTTCAATTTATCACTAGTTCATATCGAAGGTACGATCTACAACTGTCGTCCTACCTCTTGCTATGACTCCGCGAATCTTTATATATATATATATGATACATTTCTTTAAATTATTATACAGTTGTATAGCGTTACTCGTGAGTATTCCTTTGAATGTGCAAAGTGAATGTGATATATGTGTAAGGATAGTATGCAAGCGTATTGGTGTGCGGCATTTGTGTGTGTAGGTATGTGTATAAATGTGTGATTGAAAGTAAGTACGAATATTAAAAAAAGCAAAATGTTTGAGAAAGAGACAGACTATGAGTAGAATATGCGGGATGAATAACAACAAAAAATAAAGAGACCGCTTTGTGTGAAGTGCGCATTTGTAGAGATCTAAAGGAAAAAAAAAGAAAAAAAAACCATTAGAAGTATGCACGACGGAGTTGGACCCACGACATAGAGCCATGCTGGGAATCATCGTCGATCGTTTTTACATTTTATCGATTTACTAATAATAGCAACATGTTCCGACAACCGTTCTCTCGATATAGAACCATGATAATTACGCTTTGAAGGGCATAGAATTCTTTTGTGTAAAACTGACGAAATGGGTACGTAAAAATATACACACCAAAGAGATGTGATGTTCGTCCTTCTAACATTGAATATTTCGTGTGTCATTTTTTTAACCTTTCGCTAAACAATTTTTCCGTAATATATTTATGACAAATAATCACATTATTCTACATATAGTTCCTGCTCGCACGCGTACAAACGATTCGTACTCATGGTAGGAAGTGACCAGCTTTTACAGCAGAGAACCGTCGGTACTGCCTTTCAAAAGCTATGTGATTATAGAGTAATATATCGTTCATTGCGCTATAAAGTCAGTTTCTTAATCCGTTACGACAAAGCGTTTTATCGGCTCGAACTTTCGCTACGCTATAAGAATATCGTTTATATTTCCCATAGAATTTCTATGCTGTTAATTTTATCAACGATTGTTAGAATAAAACGCTTTATATTGTTACCGGTAATGTATAATAGAAACTTTCTATGGTACGCTGTGCGTTTCGAGCGGCTATTTTTGGAGCTACTTTCTTTAACAATCAACAAATTTCCCAACGAGGGAAATAAAAAGTAAAAAACGCTTAAACGATATTGAATTGTAAGATAGCAGAATGTATCGATGAGTCAATCAAGAATTCTTAAGTCGGTAATAATTTTGTGAATGATGAAGAGTTTACGAAGAAAACTTCTTTAAGTAGTATATATGCCGTTATAATAGAAAAGTTAACTGCGTTGATCATATTGTACATATTTGCCGCCGTCACTACCATTTTTATACAAACTAAGCGCGATGTTATTTACTGCATTATTATGCTCTAAATACATGAGACGCGAAAGAAGAGATATAAAATTAGCAGTTGACGTTTGTCAAAACGTTCACCGGTGTTCAACGCAGTTTGTATTGACTTTTCACGATGCATTTTGGAGTTAACTTTGGAGTTTGCTCGCGTATTCAATACACAGTCTAAAGTCAAGATTTTACTATGCGATTTTTGTTATAACGCAAAGAGTAAGAGGAGAGACCAATTTACTTGATTCATTTGGATTATTATTCGAGCGAGATAGCGAACGTTAGAACGATGCTCTTGATAACTTCAATTCCTATTCTCAGGATGGTTTCATTAAACTAATTTAAAAATTATATAGAATTTACGGGACAACCGCGTGCGTTACGTCTCTGCGTGCAGAATTCAATCGCCAATTCTACCGCAAGTGTGCATTAATTAATGCGAATTAATCGTACTAAACGTACCTGCATTGAATACTGTATTGCGTAGTGACGAGTATTCCTTTTCTCCCCTCTCCCTCTCTTAACAACCCAAATACGCTTTACACAGAGATCGTTACGTAATTCATTTACATAAGCTGAGATTGAGTGTCTCTGATAATCTTTCTCTTTTTTTTTCTTTCGGCTCTTACGGCATGTCGTTTCTTTAAGATAACATTGTGCCGATTGTACTATTTTATTTTTCAGTGTATTATTTATTTTTATTCTGCGTGTGTTAAACGTGTATTTTATCGTGTGCCCGGAAACGCTCAAAGAGTCTTCGCGAGTTAGGAAAGAAAGTCACACTTAAATTTTTTTAGGGGAGGTAATTTGTTGGTACCATGCTAAATTTCTATACGTAATTAAACCTTATATTTTTGTAACTTGTCGCGTCAAACTACGTTATATATAATAAAGGCTCTATAAAGCGGATATACATAATAAGATATACGATTAAAAGTCTTATATTTGTTAGGTAGCGCACCATCATGAGAAGATAAAATCGACGTTGAAAACAATTGTTGTGCCACAGCTTGTTTCTTACGTCTTTAATAGATCTTAGATTATTGTGAATGTTTTTTTAGCCAATAAATAATACGTAGATCAATCAAAATGTATTTTCACTGCATAATGCGAAGCAAATTGCGAACGTTCGCATTATTCGATTATCCTTTTTACACATTAAAAAAAAGTAATTTAAGGGAATTGTATCGATAAGAAACAGCGAGTTCTTTCTCCGTCTAATTTCTTTCTATTTTTGTATTTCATTAATAGTGCGATTAATTAATGAATTGTGAAGCTGTCGCCGTGCTTTATCACGTTTGCTTCGCATTGTATCGCGGACAAAGTGTAATCGCAAAATTATCCAAATGTGTTCAACGATTTTACGATGACGATTAAAGTGCACTGAGAAAACCTGTCAAAATATTCAGAAACAAATGTTGCAGTTTCTTTGATATTTATTTATATTTATTGGTTAAAGAAAATTGAATTATAACGACGAAATGTGCATTTTTGTGAAATATATCTCATTTTTTTAATTAATTGGTAAAAATTTAATTTCACCGTATTTAAATATTTACTTCAGTAAATTAAATTTATAATATATTCCCATAAAAAAATTTCAAGTATTTTTTTCTCAGTGTACGACCGCGTCGAGTATATGTAAAAACTTCCTTCGAGAACGAACAAAGCCATAAAATATTTCATATACGAGCGCTCGCGAAACTAGCGACAATGACCTGCCACGAGCGATCGCAAAAACACACTTGCTCCTGGTAGACGCAAAAGCAATTGCTTCCCGGTGAACGAGGAGGAGACGGAGAGGTGTGATCGAGTAATTCGTAAGTCGATTACTTGTAAAAGAAAGTTCTTACGTGTACAGGGAGTCTCTGTCATTGCAAAATGTGAGGTACATCGGCGAACTGTACCTTGCGCGTATATTTATAACATCCCCCCTTTTTTTCTGCTGTCGGGGGTCCGCCGTCGGTTTTTACGTATTCGTTCACTTCTGATAAGTAATAAAGTAGAATTAGCGATAAAAGGTCTACACGCCATACCCTATACACATCAACATACATATTATATATGCAACGTTGTTAGAAATTATCTATCGGAAAAGCATTATCGGCCCGATCATGTAACTCGCGGCTAAACACGAGATCGTCTGCGACCTGTAACACCGTTACATCGTTGTGTAATCGACGTGCTTTCCTTGTACTCCTACGGGGAATAATGATAACACCCCTGTGTTTCGAATGTCGGTAGGAGAAAAAAAAAAAAAAGAAAAGCGATTTCAGTCGCCAGTGAATATTGTATGTTCGAATTAGAGCCCGGCGAGGCGGAAATCGGCGATTCCGCCCTCAATTTCGTTTCTCACGATGATATATTTTTGTTATTGGATGTAGATTAATAAAATCGACAATGTAAGTCTCCACAAGACCGGGGGTCTGGGTGTTTTCAATGCATTTCGCATCCTGCCTCGGCCGTCCCTCCCCATACACAGAACATTTCAGCATTATTGCAGAAACATTGAAAATATTGCTGCAATATTAAAATATTCTATGCTGTATGGGTCCATTCCTTCGTCACGGCGTCGTCGAACGATTCTCGAGAAATTGCTTTGCGCGACATTCATCTACTTTTCTTTAAATAAATATTTGCATTTTCTTTTTATAAAACTACATATAAAATTCGTCAAATTTCTCGCGAGCGATCGAGGATGCAAAGAGCGACTCGTTCTCCAGTGAATCGATAAAGCGTGAATTCTTTTTTTTTCTCTTGTAAATCTGATTTTGTGTCATTGGTCTCTTCAAAATAAGATTGCTGTCGAAAATTCAAATGTGCTATTATGTCGCGTGAAATTTATATATCTTGTGTTTTGCCGCACGTTTTTATCATTGACGTCGTCGTTATCATCGACGTTCGACGCTTTCCTCTGCGACTGGATACCGACGGAATTTCGGAGCTTCGTTTGAAAGTGCGGTAGATGGCGACAGCGGTCTCGCATCATGGCGAACTCGGCGGACAGCCGCGGGCGTGATTTATTTCTAGAGACGATTTGCCACAACGAATGTGTTTGCAAGCGTAAAATGTATCGAGCTAACCGACGAAATCGCGTTTTTGCGAGAATGTGAAAATGGTAGCGTTCATCGATGATCGAAATACCGATGATAGTACGTATATACATACACTTGATCCTTTGTTGTCAAACTGTTTCGCGAAAAGAGAGGCTTGTTTTAATTCATTGATCATTCGCATACAGGTTATGCAGGTTTCATAAAACAAAGTTACATTTCCACATAATACGATCGGATCAATCGATGAATTAAAAAACTCGCCTATTGATCTCTTCTTTAACTGCACTGAGAAAAAAAAATCGAAATATTAGAAACCAAATGTTGTGACGTATTTTTTTTGTTTTTACTAGTTATAAAAGAATTTGATTATGATAAAAAACAGACATTTTTGTGAAATATATTTTTTTATTAATTGGTTTATTTGCTAGGAATAAAATTTTATTTCGCCATATTTAAAAATAAAGATTTATTTCGGTGAAATAAATTTATATCCCATAAATAAAATTTTAAGTTTTTTTTTTTCAGTGTAATATATTGGTTTAACATGAAAAAAATTTCATTATTTGTGGAGATAACAGAAATATAGTTTTGCTGATTATATTTCAATATTCGAAAAATTATGTAATAAACTATTGCAACGTATTACGTCAACTCGACATAGGATCGCAAAGAAGTAAAGAATATGCCTTTGACATGTTTAAGAAATTTACACAGAAAAAAAAATTAATAAAAAATCAACAATCATGTGTAATCAAGAATATAAAATTTTCTTTAAAGAGTTTGATAATCATAAATTTTAGTAAAATATTTTACACATTTTTATTTCAAAATTATAAAATAGTATACAGATAATACAGATAATAGTGTACAGAAAATAGTATACAGAGCACAATATAATTGTTTTGATAATAACATGTATTAAATAATTCTAATTCTTGGTTTGAATATTGCTATTTTCTATATTTTTTTCTCTCAACTAATAAAAATTATTATTGAATAAAGATAAATATATTTTTCTTCATAAAATTACAAAATTTCTTCATCTAAGCAAGTTATATTTGTTTAAGATGATCAAATTCTTTAAAGATTTTATATTCTTGCTTATGTATGATGAGATAATGATTGTTGATACTACTAATTTTTTTCATGTGTACGAAAAGAACGATTTTGCTAAAGTATCTAAAACTTTAGCTAGATATAGATCTGAAAATAACGTTGCCATCAAAATAATTATGTAAAACGCCCAAGCATGATGATAATGTTGTAAAAAATTTTGATATTCTAGCAACCGGCTTGAGTACATAATTATGCTGATGGTCTAACAAAATTATTTTCAGATCTCTATCCAGTTTTATTCTTAGATACCTCAACAAAATCATTCTTCCCACGTGCATAATTCTCTCTCGAAATAAATGATTTTTTCATGCGTAAATGATATTGCGAGGCTTATGTATACATATATGTACGCGCGTAATGCGAACATAATGTAGACGCGATCGGAGAGGTCTTTCTTTTGCAAAGAGGCGATAGAATGGAAAGCCGGGATGAACACCTCTTAACTTACGGCAACGCTTTGAATTACACGTTTTCTCCTCTAAAATGTTTAGCGCGTCCACAAAAACTTGTCGGAAATAAGTTTCTTATCGGAATCGTTAACATCGTTTGACGAGCAAACACGTCGAAGCAATAAAGTTTCTTTTCTGTCTGTCGCTTTTTTATCACGTAACGTAGATCGTTCTACGTTCCGCCACGTAAAACACGATGATTTTACTAACGCTGGAAAGAGTTAACGAGAGATTAACATCGACCGTTCAGATAATTGTCGCAGAATTATGATTAATCGTTTCGCCGAGCGAAAGAGTCACACTCGCTGTCTATTTATGACTCTTTTTAACGCGAGAATAATCATCTAGCGTTTTTGCGTAAAAACGCTCAGAGTCGCTTGCTATCTATTTACGACTCTTTTTAACCTGAGAATAGTTACCTAGTTTTTTGCGTAAACGATCACCTAGGGTGTTTTTACACTCCAATTAAAAGTCACTATTATTAACTGTATATTATTGATTGTTGTAATTTATTTTCATTATATATAGAGTTATTAAATATAATTTTTAAACGTAAGGAAAAATGAGAAAAAAAAAATAGATATGGATTCTCGATCAGTGACGAAAATTACTTTGATTGAGCTTCATTTTCTCGCTGCTGGAATGTAAAAGATCAACCTCAGGTGACCGGTCTCGGTTTAAAGGTGCTGCTTTACAAGTTATCTTGACTTGATTGAACTGATTAACGTTTTCATCGATTTCATCCAAATTTATCCGAGCTATGAGACACGTCTGTAGCATTGATTTCTTTAACGCCTGTTTACTATCCTCCCTGATAAAAAGAGGGAGAAAAAGAGAAAGAATGCCGAAGCATTCGAGCCGGCTTTCCTAATTGCGAACGGCATGCGAATCCCTGCTCTCTAAATCGAGAATTTGGGGTGAAAGGGACGAATGCCAGCGAAAGGGACATCCGGGATCGGATTTGTCCAATTGACGGAGCGGAATTTCGTGCGACGAGCACCACGGCGACGTACGTCGTGTTTACGTCACTCGTTTGCGAGGCGCGACTTTGTCGCGCGCGGTAGCGCGCAACTGTAGAGGGAGGAAAGGGCTCTCGTGGCCGAGCTCTCGGATTCGCGATAGTTAACTAGAACAGCAAGTTAATCCCGACGAGCACGGGCGAATTAGCATATAAATTCGCCGAAATTGTCCCTACATATGTATCCGGCGGCGACGCGCGGCCCGCGCCGCGAATATCGCGGGATCGCTTTGAGTCGCAAGACGCGACGGGGCTTTCTCCCCTTTGCGATCCGTCGGGGCCGCCTTTGTGCGTCTCTCTGGCACGAACGGTATTCGGGGCGACACGTATTACGCGCGACACATATTTCTGCGAAAAGGGAACGGCGGCGGTCGCTCTGCCCCCGAGCTCTTTGCCCAAATCGTTGCCGCGAATCGAGAGGGGCGGCGACCGCGAATGTTTCACGCCACGTTCGGATCGCACGCCATTACGCGTAATCAGGAAATGTGGTTCCGCAACGCGTTTACAAAATGAAATATCGCATCTGTTCGACGCGATATACAGAACTCGGTCGGCCAGTTTAAACGAAAACCCCTCCGCGCTTTGACATTGCAAAGCAATCGCTGAATTACGTTCCATATTCTGTATCCCTTTCAGATGTTTTACGGGGTTTCGATTAAACTAGAGTAAAAATCTCGCACAATACCGGATATGCAATTAAAAAATAAAAAAAAAAAAATATTACCGCTCAGTCGACCCAGTCGACATCGCGCAATTAAATTCCGATCGGTCCGATCGGTTTAAATTACTGGAGTCTAATATGTTTATTGAAATCTGACAAATCCATTGCGCACGAAATCTACAACGGATGGTGGAAAATTGGATGGAATTCGAAATAAATTGAATAGCCAGGCTCTCGGATCTCATTGTCGCATTTATCTTTCGCGTTATTCAATTCCCACAAACGAATCTTATCACGGTCACAATTTTTGGTGTTCTCAGTTTGACGTTTAAAATCTCGTTGCAGCGCGTGCTGTGGCTCCTGACGTTCTGGATAATGGGCATCCTGGCATTCTTGCGGTACACATGGACTCGCGTGACCGGATTATTTATCCAGGAAAGAGAGAATATCTACGATGATGTCTACGAGGACGTCTACGATGACGGTCGACGAATCTAATTACGAGCGAAGGTGAGTCTGGACCGGGACGACCAGAAGTCCAATTAAATGGTCGCTCATGTGCTTACGAATCGCGAGAGCGAGAGACGACGACGGCCGGAAAGGAAANAAAGAAATCACCGGTGCAACCGTTGTTATTATGCAGGACGTTCGCACGGATTTCGCGTTTCGAGGTATATGAGCCGGCGTGAGATTAAACGTGTGGCAAAATGATGCTGGTTAAATTTTCCGTAAAAAAATACAAGGGGTGTCGCGATGTAAGAGCGTAGGGAAGCCAAAACCATCGCTCCTTTCGCCGGTGGTTATTTTCTTAAAAGGGGAAAAACGTAGCAAGCCAATCCGTCATTGTAGGATTACGCTTTTGCGCGTACACTGAAAAAAAAGTCTGGTCATAATTACCAAATGTATAGTGAAATAGTATCAATTAAATATTTGGTCAGTATAACAAAAAATAATTTTACTTTACTAAATGTTTAGTAAGTATTAACATATCTGGTATAAGTTACTAAATATTTAGAAAAGTAAAATTATTTTTGGTTACATTGACCAAATATTTAATTGATACTATTTCACTATACATTTGGTAGTTATAACCAGTCTTTTTTTTTCAGTGTACTCGCGCCGTCCACCGCGTTCTCATTCACGCGCGTACGGAATTATTGAGATTATAATCTGGCGTCCGCATGCGACTTTAATCGCGTCTCGCGCAATTAACTCGAATCTGATTTAGATGAATGTTAACTCTACGAGAGACGGTCCACGAGATATTTAAGAAACGCTTGTCTCTCCCTCGCGGAAGATACGTGAGCTCGAATTTCGTTAAAAATGCGAGAAGTAAATTCGGACAGTAGTGGGTTAATGGGAAGAATCTCAGAGGTCCGGACGTGAAGAAAACGTAAAGAAAGGGGCGGAGAGAGAGAGAGAGAGAGAGCGAGGGGGCAAGAAGGATTAGAGGTTGGAAGGAGCCAAGTAATAGAAGGGAAAGAGAAAAGGAAAACGGGTGGACGAGAGAATATAGAATCGGTCTCTCTGTCGAGACTATCCCAGCCGCGCAGAGGATCTCTAAATTGCCTCTGTTTGTTTCGCAAGCAAAGAAGCGCCGTCGTGCATCAAAATGGTCGATCGCCGCGCCGGTAGCCGATGTCTAATACATCGAGGAATCCTTTCTCCCGGCCCGATCGTGACCCATCGACTCGGTGTTGATTCACCGCGTTTCCGAGCTGAAAGCTCTTTTGGCCGATCGACGGGAAAGATAAAAGGAAAGAAAGTGTTGGCGATAAAGTCGAACGGGATACAGCGCGAGAGGACGGTGCTGACGAATGTTATCGTCCGAGATTAAATCTGCGCGTCGGCTAACTTACACCTCAAGTCAATGTACTTTGATACCTCCATTGTGTCATTGTACTAACGATGTTTGATACATATATTATGAATATATAATTTTCACGATATATTAGTTTTAAATGCAGAATTTTAGGTGTAGAAATATAATTAAGGTAAATGTCCCAGTTACATTTCCGATCAGGTCCTTATATCTGGACGGTTGGACACTTATGGATGGAAATTTATTATTAAACATAAATGTTTTTTATAAAATTAAAATTTAATTGTAATCTTTAAAGACGAAAAGATATAAGATATTTATAAGGTTATATTTTAAATATTATTAAACAATTAAATTTGTTACACAAGGTTAGAATTTATATTTTGATGTTCTTAAAATTTTTTTAAGAATTTATACATTTGTCAAAATAATTTTTTGTATTTATTTTATAAACAATGCAAAGACAAGTATTTTTGATTATCCAGATATTCATTTAAATGTTTACAAGTTTTTATTATTTTCGGAATAATTTAAAATTTTTCATATTTTTATTTATGTTAATATTTTATATTTCATATTTCAGTTAAGTATGCAATTAAATTTTTTTATACCATGAATCCTTATAAAAATTTAATAATGTTGTAATTGGTTTTGGATCGTTACTGAGACATTTACCTTATATGTAAATATGTAAAATATGTAAATATCCTTACAAAATATTTATCTTATATTTAAATATTTTGTAAGGAGATTGGAACATTTACCTTATATTTATATATAAATACATGTCCCAGTATATTACGTAATTTACATCTCAAGAAAACGATTATCTCTCATAAAATGACAGAAACACAATTGTCACAGAGAAATTGATTTCGAAATATTTCAATTATTTTAACTTGATCGATTGGTTTTGTTATTGAAAATATCAAAATGATCTCATTACTTAAATATAGGCAAATTTTTTAATTCATCGATTAATCAATCGCAATGTACAAATGCAATTTTGTTCTGTGAAAACTGCTAAATGATCAATTATGCAATTGATCAATTATGAAGAATTAAATCGCCTTACATAACATTAATATCACATATAAATATATAAAACAATATATAAGATCTGTTCCCATTCTTTATATTTCAAAAACAGCTTAAAATTGTGAAAAATCGAAACAAGTATTCGATCATTTCGAGAGGCAACTCTTAAGGGGGTTGGAGGCTCAATAGAGTACTCAAGTATATTCATAGTGATGATAATCTATCATAAAAGCTATAAATGGCATATTTCTTGAAGTTTCAGACCAACGACAAATGCAAGGTAGGCAACGCGCGCGCTCGAACGTCGACTGGCGAC
>QKQZ01047149.1:0-13791 GCA_003595255.1 Solenopsis fugax
GAATCCTCTTCGCACGCACGCACGCACGCACGCACGCATGCACGCACGAACGAACGAACGAACGAACGAACGAACGAACGAACGAATGAACGGACGAACGAACGAACGGACGGACGGACGAAACGTCGGCTGGATGGATGGGTAGACGGACAGACTGGCCACGCGCGCACGCAACGCACGTATGCACGCACGCACGCACGTATGCACGCACGCGACGTACGAGAATATGCGGCGGACGCGGATATACACCCTCCGCCGCGACCGGTTTTTGGAAGCGAGCCGATGCTTCGACGGCTCCTCAATTTCGCCAACTTCGTCGAGAAACGCGCTTCTAATCGTTCTCAGCATCCGCCCTGGGCGCTACCTGAACAGCTCTAAGCGTCTTCCAAATTCCAGAATGTCGAGCAAAAGATACAACACTAGACATGAAATTTGCAAGGAAATTTGAATCCGTATTCTTATCTTACTTATTTAACCGCACGAACAGAACGATTTTGCTGAAGCGTCTAGAAATTTAGCTAGATCCAGATCAGAAAATAATTTTATGTTGGGCCCCCAAAATAATTATGTAGGACGTACCAAGTGTGGTAATGCCGCTGCAAATAGTTTTGACATTCTTCCAACCAAGTTTAACATTCGATCGTAATTTTTTAATTCAATTATTATTTTTTAGATCTGTATTTCAGCACAAAATTATTCTTTCCAATTGTTTTAAAGTGTCTAAAAATTTAGCTGGATACAGATCAGAAAATAACTTTGTTGGACCATCAAAATAATTATGAAAAACGGTCAAGCGTAATGAGCACTGCTGCATAACATTTTGCCATTCTAGCAACTAGCTTGAGCATTTCACATAATTATTTCGATGGTTTAACAAAAACTATTTTCAGATCTGCATTTAGCTAAATTTTTAGACACTTAAGCAAAAACCACTTCTTTCTTTTCGCTTGTTTACGTTTAATATTACACGTAATTTCAACTTTATTTCAATTCTAAACGTTAATTTGCAGCTGCAGTTGATAAATTTTGCACTATATGTCTCGACTGAAAAATCTGATTACGTTCGAATAACCACTGCAAAAATTAACGAAGCGCAAAAGATAAGTTGTACATCTACAAATTTATAATTGGGTTGATAATATAAAACTGCATATATGAATCTTCTCAATTTATTCGAAATTATTACTTGAAGAATTAACTTGTTTTTTGTACAATATTATTAAATTAATGTTAAATATGTGAAATGAATATACTGTCTAATAGAAACAGTTTTTAATGAGAACGTGCTAAGATTTTAATTGTGTAATTTTGACACTTTTTAATGCGAATAATAAGTAAACCTGCTGTGTTGAATTTGATTATGTGCGTCGTCGGAAAGAAATATGCGCGAATGCCGAGATTCGATTCCTTCGCGACGAAGAGCAACGGGAAACGGTAACGTCAACGTTTGCGGCGCATCCCACGGCAGGAGGATACGGCATCCGGGACGAACTATTAATTTCCTTTCGGTCTCGCCGATTTCCGCGGCCATCCGCGTCGTAATTTTCTCGCCGATTCGTCGCGGACGCGATGGCGAGTTTTGTGGTGGCTCGGAAAACACGCGATGCCCACTGTAATAATCATACGATAATGCGTTACGCAACGCACGTATCCACATACAATCGGTATTTGGATAGCGTGTCTCTTTCTCTTAATGATCGGAAAAAAACAGAAAAAAAAATGAATAAGTCTGTTTCTGCCGCGATAATTGCGTTTCTCATTCCTTGCCGCATTCCCACGAATGTACGAATGTTTAAGTCATTTCAAATAAATTGCTTCCTTTATTTCTCAATTTTTCCAAATTATAAATAACTTGATTGTCGTCGTGTCACACGATTTTTTTTAAAAAGAGTGTTCATCGAATCAGATATTCCACTTACTACTCCGCCTACTTCCGTCTTGATGCGAAGCGGTTTTTGCATCATGCGTATGCTATCGCGTCACCTTTCTGCGAAACGCGAACTGCTCGGCTAACACGGTAGATAGGAGCGGCGACAAAATCCGGCGGCTTCCTAATACACGCGATCGCGCCTGTCCCAAGTATTTGACTCCTTCTTTCCCTTTCCCTTCTTGATCTTTCTCTCTCCTACTCTTAAGAGGGTCTTAATAACAAAAGTTTCGCCGTGCTGGCTGCCGCCTTCTCCTCGTACGACCTTCGTCTCGGGCCCATCCTACTGGGGAGAGAATATCATCTTACAGCTTACACGAAGATCCCGCTTGTAACTCGCTCCCGTAAAGCAACTACCCGCCCCCACGTGCACCAACTATCTCGCCAAGTCGCATAGCATTACGCTTCTCTTCTCGCGTCCGTTTCTCAAAGACGAACTTTCGAAGGAAGTGAGTGGCGCGAAGAGAGGAAAAGCGGACGAAATTGGGACCGAACGGTATAGCGAAGGATCAAAACATCTTAATCTCGCACTTGGAGTAAATTAGATGTGCATACTTAATAGTTTTTCGAGATACATATCGTAAATTGGGAACGATCATCGCGTGACATGTTGCATAAATTGGAATTAAAATTATTGAATCTTGTATTAGTGAGAAAACAGGTGAGACGTAACAGTATCAAGCGAGAATGTAATTACTCACTTTCGCCGTAGCCAATTTTCGAGATGAAATGAGTTAACAGGAGGATTATGATTACAATGAGATAGAAACGAATACCTCCCGAGGTTAAGAACATTTTAGTTAAACTAGAGGGATATCAAGGGAGCCGATAGTTTCGCGGGGATGAACTCCGAGCCTATCTGGAATTAAGAACTTGCGGAGTATTCGTTACGAATCCTCTGGCTGGCGGGAGCTACCATTACGTACCATCCCACGAAGTGGCATAGCATTACGCCTTTCATGTCCGTTTCTCGAAAGAAACTTCGCGGGGCTGCTCTTCGCGAAAGCGTAAGGAGACGCCTGCAAAACTCCTCGACGGGCGAGGATTAAATTGAGGGAAGTCTTCTTAAAGTTGCATGCCGACTGTATCCTTTAAAACTATTAAGTCAAGGCAGATATGATTCTCGCTTCACAGGAGAGCTCGGCGAGAGAATACGAATTTTCGTAATAAAATCTAGATAAATGCGAAATCATGCTGCTTAAGACGCGAAGGCAACTCGGACGCCGCGCCGTTAAAATGTCGCGTTTAAATTCCGACGTGCCGAGTTTGTGAAGTTCCACCAACTGGATTCCAGGGACGTGACATTTCAATCATCAATTTCGTTTTGATTCTCGCGCTTATCTCTTACTCTAGAAATCTTTCACCTCAGTCTTTCATCTCAACCTCGTCTCCGACTTAGTCTATTTCTTCAGCGTACGTAACGCAGTGTCGTAATGCGAACGTCAAAGTACTCGCGACACGCATGCATAAACGTCAATGATTAACTCGCGCCGACTAGCCTCGCGGAAAATCTATTCGATGAAGCGGAAAATATTCATCGACGTCCCTACGGGATTGGCATAGGAGCGAGCATGGCGTGCATCCAATAAGCGTTTCGCGAGAGGACTGATCAGTTTTCAACTCGGCACCGCGTGACAGCACATATCCATTTACTGCTTTCGAGGATTGTTTATAGCGTGCGTGTCATAGGTCGACAGCGCACGCTACGAGGGCCGTGCGTTCCCTATCGTGGGGATGCGTGGGTCTGAGCTAAAAACGCAGGCCTATCTCATATCCGCCAAACGGTTTATGCGAAATTCTACAATTATAAAATTTTGCAAATAGAGTTATATGCAACCGAAAAGAATTTTACAAAAAAATCACATTTTAATCTTTTCTCCGATTTTATTTTACTTAGTTTCTATTTTTACTTTTTATATTAATTTTTTATATCAAGAGGAGCTTGACACAAGGTAGAGTAAAGGCAGGTAATAGTAGCTTATTTTTTTAAAGAAAGCGCTGCATTTAGGTGGCAATTGCTGAAAGTTGTTGCAGTTGTTGAAAACATGCAAATGCAATGAATAATGAACTTTATACGACAACAGCTTTTTTCTATACAAGTACTTATTTACTTTTATTGCTCCTGGAGCTGTCACAACATTGTCTTAACCGTGGTTTCACAAGCGAAGTAAATTCTTTAATGTGCATATTCCATAAACGCTTTCAATAATATTGTAAGAATAATATGCTAATTAATTGCAATTCTTAACTTCTTTATTGACATGGGAAAATTTTTATATCAAGATATGCAGGTAATATAAAATATTTCGAGGATAGAGAATATGGAATATATTATAACATTTACATGTTATATTAGGTCTTTTATTTTTATAAAAATATGTACTTATATATATTTTCCGTATTTTAAATTTATTTCTCATGTGCAATGGTTTTTATTTTATATAAAGTATCATTTTAGTCTATTTAGATAAAAAATATAAACGTTTTAATCTTTCTTGTTATGAATAATAATACTTATATTACATAATAATTTAATAACTTAAGATTTAATTTTATATTTTTTATTGTCCGTGTGCAATAATGTTATTTTATTTTGTATGCGCCATTGTACAGTAGAGATATGAACTATATTTAATTTTAATCAGTTTATATATTGTAGATAAAACAAATTTGCTCTTTATTTATTGTATTATTCATTACTGTTCCTGAAATTTGACTCATATTCCATATTATAATATATTCCATTTTTTAACTCCTCCTCCCCTCCTTCATTTTTTCCCATTTTTACTTTTTTATTAATACTGAAGTTGGATTTAAATTTTAAAGACTTTCATTAATTATTGCTAACACGTTTCTTAAGAGTTTGCATATATTAGAAGTCTTAATATACATTTATATTTAGTAATGTTAATTTAAAAACAGATATTCCATGTTACCTGCCTTTACCCTAAATGTTCTAATAACCGAACATGTACTTATAACTGGACAAGAACTTCTTATTAATCTCAAATGTTTTTTTTATTATCATCTTCAAATATTTAAGATTGTAACGAAATTTCAATATTATAATATCATTTAAGATTAATAATAATAAATTTTTGTATAAATATGTTCGGTCATTAGGGCATTTACCTTACAAGAATTACATTAGTTTAATTCTTAAAGTTGCTATCTGATCAGTTTTAGTTTTTTGTGTGCTGGACATTCTGCAAAAAAAATCATTAAATTATTTCTGAGCTATGACATTTCGAAAAGTGTCATTTCTATTATATATAAGTATCATAGAGAAGCATGGCTGTCGCTCTGATTGCTCTTGCGGCTCTAATGAAGATTTTATGTTACACGTCCATTAATTAACCATGCATCATAATGCTAATCTGCTCTCAACGTTTTCGAACTGACTTTCTAGTCGCTTCGCGTAGATCTGCAACGCCGTGATGCAGCGCAATGCAATGATGGCATGATGGTGATGCGTGATGCGGTGCGATGCACGCACCTGCGCGCAGTTAATGTATGCGTCAGTGACGTGCAATTTTGTTGCTTTCGCCAAGAGATCGCCGCTCCGTAAGAATCGATGAAAGGCACTCGATGATGATTCATCCTTTTGATCGATGTTGTCGCACACAAATTACATAAGCCTATGAATGAGGGTAGGAAAGTTTGAATTATGTAACAGCGAATGCATGCGTAATAAATGTATTTTAATTGTCATAAAATAGACACACATAAAAATTATTTAACAAATCTCATGCAGATTTAGAAATGTTTGTTTAATCATGTGAGCTTTCTAACGTAATGAATGGAGAGCCGAATTTGAAAGTGATGAGCGTTCGGTAGCGCGATTTTATCTTGACGAAAATTCAAAGCCTCGTATGGCCGTTAGAAAATCAGAAAAAGCGCGATGCGCATGACACGATATCATCCTAATTGCTTCCAGACTCTTGCGCGCGTAAATTACACTGATTAATTGAGGCGAACTAGTGCGTGCATTTTTAATTCCACGCGCCTCGCCACATAATTCACATGCGAATCGCATCTCACGTCCAAGGCGCGAAGTAGAAAGAGCCAAGCAGAAAGAGCAACGAGATTATTATCGGCACGGGCGGCCAACTTTTGCACATAATGCAGCTCGTGCGTCGGTGCTCCTCGGCGGGTGCTTTGCGAGCTGCGGCCGCAAGTTTGCCACAATCAAATACAGCACGAGAACGAGCCCGCCCGCGAGCTATTATTTCGCGAAGTGCGAGCGCACCGCGGCGAGAGTACCTTCGAGCGATCGTAAGAAAGATCTCGCGCCGCGCCGCCGTCCTCGTAATCGCGTGCTCGCGTTCCCCGCGCAAATATCGGAGCGCGACTGTACGCGCAAAAATATCTTTTCTCTTTCATCCGTCGCATATTTTCTTTTTTTTTCTCTCTTTTTTTTGAGCTTTTTATTGGTCGCGTAATGAATCGGTTTTTCTCATTTCGCGTAATTAAGAAAGAGATTAGAAGACTCGCGTTGACGAGTTTAATCCTTTAGACGTCGATCGGAACAGATTCTTTTCCTCGGCAGAATATTTCTTCGATAAGACCTTAATTGCCTTATTTCTACGTGACATTAAGTAAAACGTATAATTTTAAAAAGTATGATGTTCAATGGTCTTTAAGCATCACAGTTGTCAGACGACTTTGATGAGCAAAGAAATTTATTGTTTACAAAGAAAGGCTATTAGCTAAAAATATAAATCTAGATGCAGAGATAAATAAACGTTGATGTATTAAGACAATATTCTTGCTTTCGATAGCATTTCTTTAAGAAGTTTTTGGAACAAATCTAAAAGCTATAATATGAAACTTGATACACTTATTCTTTGAATGTTCTATACAAATGTTTTCAAACATTAGAAAAGATATTTTTGACATTTGCAAATCTGTATGAGCGTCAAAAAGATATTTTACTGTTGCCATGATTTAAGATGCGAAAACTAACTAAAACAAAAAATTCAAAGAATTCTTAACTATGTAAATCTAGTTCTCGTCCGAATTATAATAAAGTTAAAATTAATTTTTGCAAAAGTGGTAGAATTTTGAAAGTTTTCAAGTTTCTCGAAACTTTTTTTACCGGAGAAATCGAGAAGCTGGAATTATTATTTATAATTGTAGTTCGAACGAGAGAGGAGAATGTGAACATTTCCTTATATTTTGATTCAATCGAATTAATAATACCGAATGAATTATTGTTGCAAGAGTTTTGAAAAAAATCGTATAATATGAAAAATTTTACAGTTTATATTAACGTATAAACTGTAAAATTTTTCATATTATACGATTTTTTCAAAACTCTTGCAACAATAATTCATTCGGTATTATTAATTCGATTGAATCAAGTTTCAAATTATAGCTTTTAGATTTGTTCCAAAAAATTCTTAAAGAAATGGTATCGAAAGCAAGAATATTGTCTTAATACATCAACGTTTATTCATCTCTGCATCTAGATTTATATTTTTAGCTAATAGCCTTTCTTTGTAAACAATATTTTTAATCTGCTTCTTCTTCCTCTCCCTCGTTCAAATTGTTAAAAAAATGTCAAAAAACTAATAATCTATTTTTTTTTAATCTAAAGATGAGAATGCCCCTTCAAAAGAAGAAAAATATTGGTATACTAGACGGCGTGTTATGGAGCATTGTTATGGGAGTACCGATTCCCTTGAGATTATTGCTATCACGCGTTAAGATATAACGTGCGATGCAAGTCGACCAGTGATGATTGACGATTTAGCATCGCGGCATCAATATTATGGGTCGGTCGGTGGTCGATCGATAAATAATCCTTTAAATATCGCCGTGTAAATAGATGAGCGCGAGCTGCGGTATACGCGCTGTGTATATCGTGAGCGTGTAAGCGCACGTGTAACAGTACATGCACGCCGCGATGAAAAAGGGGGTAAATGAATCGCCGCGCAAAGAGCGCCGAGGCCAGAGAAAAGGCGGGCGTGCACGAAGCTTATCCACGGAACGTGCAACAGTACGCGTATTAAAAGTCGGCTAATTTAAAATCGAGCGAAGATCTGCGCGCGGGCTGCAATCGAGCCGCGAACCGTACTAGAGCTGACTCACGATCTGCCGAGCAGAGGCGTAGCCGCCGGGGGATTTCCGAGCGGAAGGTCGTTGCCTCGTCCCCCTGCAAAAACCTCTCGGCCTATAGCCCGTTCGCGATTTATAATTCGAGAGAGAATTCGTGACAGAATTATACCGTTGGTTCTACGATACGATGAGAATCCTTTTATTTGTTCCGATCTGGTCTTCAAAATAGATTTCTTTTTTTTTTTGCTACCAGATAACAGAAATATTACTGTACAAGGAGAAATTGTCTTGTATTGTGCATAATTTGAGATTTATTAAAGCGATTTTTCTTGTGTTCGAAAACAAGAAAGTTAGAAAGCATTATTTAAAGTTGTATGTCACATGCCAAAATTTTACAAAAAAAAAATATAAAAATTTCATAGATTGTTTTATTATAACTTTTGAGTATCTGTGTAAAATTTGAGAACAATTATTTTATTAGTTTAAAAGTTATTCAAATTTTCATTTGCTCTTGATTTTTATGTAAAATGACTGAATCCCTATAAATCAGGACTATAAAATCGCTTTGCAATATTTATTTGTAATTTTTAATGAGAAAGTAGCATTACGAATTAAATTAAATTTTTTAAATAATTAAAGCTAATAAAACTCTAATAATTATTTATGCAAAAGTTCATTTGGATTCATTACTCATTTAAAATTTATTTATTTAAAAACTGCAGCATAAGATCATTTACACTACGTAAGCCATTATAAACCAAATTATTCACTATTTTGTTCTTCGTAGATGGTTTCAGGATCAAAGTTTTTTGTCATTGATTACGAAAAAAAAAAGAGTAAACCTAAGAATTTGCAATTTTTAAATTTCGATAACTTTTAGCTACAATAGCATCATACAGCTAAAAATACAAATCCTTAAATTCATATTGCATTGAAAATATGTTTACAGAGTTGGCGCGAGTTTATCAGGAGAGTGATCTGTGGAGACGATGTCACCGTTCGCTCATTGTAAATCCCGAGTCGGCTCCGCACCTGCATAATGGGGAAACGCAGGTAAGTTGCCATCGTATTATCAAACACGAGCCGATCGTTTTGCGTCACGTCTTCATCCGCCACGATCGATCTCGAAGGCGCATAACGGTCGAGCTTGATTAACCCTTGCACGCCTCGAGAGTATCGCGAATAATTCTTGGCGTTTTGCGCTCGCGCGCGCGTGTGCGCGCGCGCGCATGCATTGACGGCCCGAGGAGCTACGGTGCGCGAGAGTGCGCTTGCAAATGACTGAATCCCTATAAATCAGGGCTATAAATCGATAGCTCAACTTACTAGGGCCCATTAAGCGAGCGCCGTAATAAAGCTGTATCGGTAACGTTATTGGTGTCCTCTTAATAACAACTCTACGATCGCGACTGAATAACAGAGAGTAGTATGAATTATGGATATAAACTAGACTCCACCCCTTTCTCTCGCCTCCCTGCTCCACGCGTGCACCCAGAGTAAGTACAAGGTATTGCGGATCTAGCGCGTTCTCTTTTATGGCTGTCAGATCGATTCAGAGTGGATAGCCTTTACGTTTAAATAATAGAGAACGCAAAGACTCTTGCAAATCTAGATTGAAGATTCAATACAAGTGGTTAATTCGAATATATAGGCTCTATTGCTTAAGAGAGAGAGACAGAGAGAGAGTGTGAGAAATTTTTTTTTAGAGGCTTAATCACAAAGCTATGTTAAATCTGAAAGATTAACTGAAAAGAATAACAGTTAATTTTTGTTAAGAAGATTAAATTAATTAAATAATCAATTGCATGAGATCCGCGATGATTTTGTGTCTAAATTAAGAATGGTTAAACCGCGGGGTCACCAACCCCCTCCCCCCTCCTATTCTCTTTCCATCTGGTTGGCAATCGCGAGCGATGAGAGGACGGCTCTTTTTTTTTCATTTTTCTGAAAATCGAGCGGCGGGCATGAATTATTACCGAGATCACGAATCCGCTTTCCACCCAACTTCGCTTCGTAGTAGAAATACGAGGGTTCTATGAACCGAGCTTGTTAAAACTTCAAACTCTCCAGGAGAATGGCGCGCAAAGCTTTGACGTTTTCCCGAAATTACATTTTGAGAAACGTTTTTTTCCTCGTTCCCTCGTTTCCTAATGTATGTATCATTAAAAGTCCACTGATCGAGATCGGTTTCACCAGAGTATTACGCCAGCAGACATGTACATTTTACCATAATGGAGACAAAAGTAGCGAAGCGCGTCACCGTCATCATTTTCTTTTCATCGCTTCACAAATTCTATTTATATATAATTCGTAAGATTTCGATAGTGTTCTTTCAATTTTTGAAAAATGGAACGTCATTCGTACATGGAAAGAATGGTTTTGCTAAAGTATCTACAAATTTAGTTGGATATAGATTTGAAAATAATTTTGTTAGACCATCAAATAATTATGTTGGACTGTCAAACTGAATTGCTAGAATGTCAAAATTTTTTGTAGTATTGCTCGAGCATCCGTCACAATTATTTTATAATGGTCCAATAAAATTATTTCAGATCTGTATCCAACTAAATATTTAAATACTTCAGCAAAATCGTTCTCTTTTCGTGTATAAATAATAAACTATAAAATATAGAAATATTACAAACTTTTGTTACATAACATCATATTTTTAGCTTATACATATTAAAAACGTTTTCTTCTTTCTTATAAATAAGACTGACACTATTGAGCTAAATAAATCCTTTTCTCTCTCTCTCTCTTTCATATTCTATTAATTATCATATTCTGTTAAAAGAGGATTTTAAAAAATGTAGAACTAAATTCAAGTATTGATTATAATAAAATAGTTTGCACGTTAAACTTTTAAAATCATCGGCGAACCCACAAACTGTTCATAATTAAACTACATGAAGTGAGCTCTTTCTTTGCTGAAATAAAAAATTCCGGTAAAATTACGTATTACCGAAAACTTGGACTGTATCGAATACATCGCGAGGCTCGATCATTCCCATTTTCCCCGATTAAGTTCAGAGCGACGAATCGCGGCGAACGGGTGGACAGCCGGTAAAAAAGACAAGCAATATCAGATACGCGCGGCAGGAATGTTCGTTCTGTACGTGGCTCGCGAAGGATATAATAATAATATCGGCACGAACGCGAGTGCGGGTGGGGTATATAGTCGTCACGACGGATCACGTCGAAAGTCGTGATCCTCCGCGGCGTCCAGGGACGGCGAGATCGCGCTTGTGATCAGCTCCTCGCTCGCAGAAGGCAGCACTCGCGAAAGAGGGAAGAGGATCCTCTTCTCTCTTGCCCGGCAACCTCCGTACAAAGTTCTGGTGCGTGCAATGCGAAACGTGACAGAGCCCACCCGCCCTTCGTCCGCCCTCCTAACAATACCCTCGTCTCTTCTGCCGCCGCTTCTTCTTTCCCGTCTACCTTCCTACACCGCACAGCTCCACCTCCTATTCTACCGCCTCCTCCTCCTCCTCCTCTTTTCTCTTCTCTCTTAATCTCATCTTCCTTCCACCTTACTCTCCATCCATTGCCTACCGCTCTCGACCCGACCTCACCCGCGATCTTTACTCTCCGTGAAACGATCTCCGAAGACATTTCAGCGGCGACTCACGGCACCAAGGATAACCGGAATCCGTTAACGCGACGTCCAATTCTCTACTCTCCGCGGTTGCACGCCGCGCCGCGCCGTGTCGGGTTCGAAGTTATAAATCGGCGCCGAATGGTCGCGTAAAAGTGGACGCCGACGATGTTAAAACGCCGCGGAGACCGACTGACGGCTTTCGAGAGCGCCAAGTATCACCGCGGTATCGCTGATGCGGGCCCAACTCCGTTCGATATTCATCACCAGGCGATTTGTCACGTATTGTCGCGATAATTTATGCCGATCGTCGTAATTTACGCGAGCGTAAACAATGCCAGATTGCTACGCGGAGTACCGTTGCTAATTTTCGTGTCACGCGCACAGTTTGGAGTTTCGAAGTCTCTATAATCTATAAAGATTCGCAGAGCAATGTACCGCCACGAAACAGATTAACCTTAACGGTACCGGGTCTCAAGCTGTGATGACTTCGTGTCAATTCGTACCCAACTCACATTTGAAAACGACAAATAAAACCCAACTAATTATTATTTTGAGACAGAAGATAAATTAAATCATCCTCATTCTCATTTGTCTGCTAAAGAATGCTTTCTAGCAATATAATTTTCTCGCCTTCTATCTACCATCATCTTTATTATCGAGTTGCGAGAGTAACGTCAATTTTTATCTATTGTAATTGACAGCAACAAGGTGTAAAAACGGAGTTTTTTTTAGGTGTATACAGGATGATCCTAAATTTAAATGTCAAAATTTCGTGAGCGTGTGGCGAATCGATAAACTAAGAAAAAAAAATTCTTTAGAAATTTTCGCCATAAATATAGTAAGAATAAACCGAGCGTGTCTAACGTCAGATAGTAAAGGTCGGGTAGGAAAAAAACAAAAAGCAGTAATCGTATTTTTTCTTTTTTCAATTATCTTTTTTTTTCTCTTTTATTTTTATCTTTAGTCTCTTCCTACACTGAGAAAAAAAATTGATAACTGATTAAATTTTTCAACTTGATTGAATTTCTTTAGTTCGACATTTACGTATTTAAATTAAATGTATACATAGTTAAGTTATAAATATGTGTACAAATGCTTAAATTGAAGTTTAAGTATTTTATGTATTTAAGTCAAATACATAAATGGTTGAACTGAAAAAATTTAATCGAATTGAAAAATTTAGTCGAGTTAATAACTTTTTTCTCAGTGTACGATTCTTAATGATCTTCGTGTTTCGCGCTTCACGCTCGGTTTACCTTTTTTATGCCTGTCATTTTTGCTTCATTTTGAAGAAAATCACAAAAGACAAAGAAGTTTTCACTTATTCATTGCTTATTTATTTACACTGAGTTTATACATGATAACTTTTTTAATTAACAATTCCTTTTATAAATGTAGCTTCATCTGTCTAAATTATTTTTAAAGAATTGTTGAAGTAATTCAAGAAATCAATTGCTAAAATTCAATCTGTTGATGTAATCTTGAAGTGAAAGATTCTGCATCTTTTGAAAGTGGTAGGTGCAGTCTCTACTTGCAATACAAGTTGTTCATTATTACTAATGAAGGCTAGCACTTTGACACGAACAGTACCTTTATTAAGGAAGTGACAACAATGAAAAAATAAGTGAAAAATAAGTAAAAGTAAAAAAATGAAAATTTTTTTTGTTTTATGTTTTTCCAATTTTTTTCCAAAAACAAAGCAAAATAAACAAATCTCTAAAAGAAACTTTTTCTCTCAGTTTATTGATTCTCAACTTGCTTCCGAAATTTTGACATTTAAATTTAAGACTTGCACAGTTCTTCTACTTTATTATATACATAACAAAATGTTTTAATTATATTAATTTCAATTTTTCTAAAAATTGTGACAACTTCTCAAAATAGGAGCTCTAAAAATTTGTACAACGGTTTCGTTGCTCCCGAAGTTCAGTGATAAAGGTTATCATGGATCAGCCGGACGTCTGGCATTGCATTATCGTTAGGAAAATGAGCGAATATTGGATGATAACCAATTGCGAGCCGTGCCGTTCGTGCTCACGGCGTTTGAATTTATCCGCTCGGCGGGCTCGGGAGCGCGCGCGCGCGAGATCGACGCGCGGTCGTTGAAGATCGATAATTCCGCGGCGCGCAGGGCGCAGGCTGTACGGCGCTATACGGTAAAGCCGCGCTCGAAAAAATACGAACGGCACGTTCTCCCGCGCGGGAT